>AYEL01064055.1:0-255266 GCA_000484575.1 Olivierus martensii
GTTGTGAGTATCGTTGCTGTTTCTTACTCGGAAAAATGTCAAAAATGACATTAGATGTTCACGAAAAAATTTTAATTTGTGAATATAAAAATAAAAATCCTTCTGCTACTCAGCAATTTATTGCTGATCACTTTTAATTAGATGAAACAATGTCATTCTAGCCTATACATGTTTTCTCACATGTTACCATAAACCCTCCATAAACCGCCACCTTCCTTTACCGCCACAGAGGATCTTCGAACCGATGGTGGCGGCTTAAAGAGGTTTGACTGTATATATATTAATCAAGAATCGAAAAAAATATGAATATTTCCGTAATTGCAATACATAACTGCTGAACGTAAATAACGATGTCATTTCTATTCAGTAAGCAGAGAACATTTCTATGTCTGCTACTAATGAGTAAGAGAAAAATTAAAATGGTGGACTACGAAATAATGGTGGGAGACAGGCAGGCTCACCATTATTTGAGTGAGTGATTTTAGTCACTGAAGAGCCAGTTCCAAAGTATCAAGTGGATATTTTTATCCATTCGGACTAAGTCCAAATAAGTCTAGAAAATAGTGATTATGGTAGTTATAATAAAGATGATATATAGTTTTACTTTGATGGGGACTGCAGTTCGTCTATCGAGTAATTTCTTCGAAACAATATATGACTTCTTAGTTTTCAACGGAAACATTCATCGTTTATATTGGAATTAGTTCCAACGATATAAATATTCATTTCTTACATTGAGTTGACCCGCCAATGACAAAAACACTCATTCCATACTTTGGACTTGGCCAACGGCAATAAAATTATATTGGAACTGACTTGCTTAATCAATTCCAAAGACAAAATTCTCAAGTTTTACTCTGAAAAAGTACTGCCAATCACTATTAACAAAATTAAAATAGACTTGTTAGTTGAAGAGTATATATTGCTTAATATATTCTGTAAGGCTTTTAACCTTTTTCCAGTTGTGGAATACTTTCTCATAAATTTTTTGCGGAACACCAAAATTTATAATGTTTATATAAAGCTAGGTTGACACGATCAGAGCACACTCGGACCGAGTTCACTCGGAGATGAACTCGGTCCGAGAGTACTCGGACCGAGTTTTAAGTTCGTTTACACGTTCCGGGTATACTCTTTCTATAATCTTGAGATGAATACATTCAAAACTAACCACGATATACTAATATTTAGTTTGATGAACTTTTAAGACGCATTAATTCTAAAATTCCATCATTTGACAAAAATATGAGAGCTTCGCACTACCTACGCGATCGTCGTTTACTGCTTTCCGCCATCTTAAACTTCCAATCGTCTGCCACTCGGTCCGAGTATTTTGGTTGCCGTCCGAGTTTACTCTACTCGGATGAAACGGTCCGAGTAGCGTCCGAGTGGGTGCGCGCGCATCGTCCGTGTGAACTCGGTCCGAGTGTACTCTGATCGTGTCAACCTAGTTAAGGCTATACAATATTAAAATTAACAATAAAATATGCATTCAGTTCATATGTTTTATTAAAATCTATAGGTTATATACATAACTTCATACTTTTATGGAATACTTGTGACAAGTTAGTGAAACATCGATTAATAATAACTGCTGTAAGATTACGAACATTACTTCTAGTATTTGTTCTAAGAGATTAATGTTGTTAATATTATTTCTGATTTTCTGTACTTGTTACTATATTTTGTGAAAAATAACCATTCTAAACAATATTCAGGTGGTAACTGTTTTAAAATATAGTTCCAGCTTTCTTTTTTGAGCTAAATAACATATCGATCTTGGGATAATGTTTTCTTCCTGTTGTATGTGTTCAGAAATGGTATGCTCATCTAATCTAGGAAGTCTAAAATATTGATATTTTTGATCATATGAATATCAGAGGCAAAATTTAATGGGCGATTTCATCGAAGAATTGATCTTTAGCAGATGAGACTCGTATCTGATATGATTGAGTAAAAAAGAATGAAGCAAGTAGATAGTCGATTCCCTGAAGAAATTTCTATATATTTGATCTCTCAGAGAGATTTATCAGAATGTTGTCTTTAACATATTGATTGTGATATTTGAAATCAGTTTAAGATGCAGTGTGACTGCTAGTATTTTTCGTTCTACAGGATATGTGATCGTGTAGATTATTATTATTTTGCAAGACCATTTAGCTATTTCTAGGAGAAATATTCGATATGGCGAAATGCATAAACATTGTCTTTTCTATGTCTAGCATTAGAGGCAGAGTCATTCGATTATAATCCTGAACATAGAGCATTTATATCATTTATTAGATGGAAAATATTTGAGCATATTGGATTAATACACTGTTTATTAACTACAGATTAACTCTTAACGGAATCCCTGTGCAATTCTAAAGGTAAGAAAAATCATTCAGATTCTGAGATTAAAATAATTTTGTTCTTATTTGAAAATATATCTTCGAGAAGTAAGAAATTTAATAATCGCAACGTATAATCTATTAGATTGATGCATAATTCCGTAGCGTTCTGATTTGGCCTGGCAACATGCGTTTCCTAATTTTGTTCTTATTTGAAAATATATATTCGAGAAGTAAGAAATTTAATAATCGCAACGTATAATCTATAAGATTGATGCATAATTCCGTAGCGTTCTGATTTGGCCTGGCAACATGCGTTTCTGTTCATTTGTTTACCGTTTTTACATTGTCACTGTTTACTTTGGAGTGTTATCGTGTGAATACGAGCTGTGCGAGATTGTTACAAATGATTGTTATTTCTTCGCTGTCCAGGTCGAGAAAAACGAACATTTCCGACATATTCTGCTGTACGAGTTTAACATGGAGTGTCAGGTCGAGAAAAACGAACATTTCCGACATATTCTGCTGTACGAGTTTAACTGAGGTTCAAGTGCAGTAAATGCTTCTACGAGTTTAACCAAGGTTCAAGTGCAGTAAATGCGGCTAGGAACATCTGTGAAGTGTACGGAACTAAAACTCTCCAAACTTGGATTGATGACTTCCTAAACTCAAAAACCAACAGATTTCTACAGACGGGGGATCCAAAAACTACCCCAACGTTAACAGGAAGTTATTGACAATGACGGAGATTACATTGTTAAATAGTTGCTTGCTTGGGTTGGTCAAACTTTTAATTGAATTTCATAAATAAAACACTAAACAAACAAACTTAACAAACCTATATTTAAAATGTTATGGAATTATACATCAACCTAATATATTAAATTCATTAATCATAATATTGTTTAGAATTTCCAAGTCAGAAGAAATTTAGGTACCAAATATGAAACATACAGAAATGCAGTACATTTTCGAACGTTTAGCTTCAAAGTTGTTATATATGATGTATTTGTACATAAATTGTATCATATCAGATGTAGTTAATTTATTTTGTAACTCATAATGGTCATTTTAATGTACATGATTTTGACTGAAAATAAATACATTTAAGGAGAATTTTTTCAAACATTTTTGAATTATAGTTGTATAATGACAACGGTTCAAAAGGAGTAGAGATATTTGGGTTCTTATTCTTTTTCAGAATTGAGAATATCCTTCCATTTCTAGAATATATAAATTATGAGAAAATATAAATAGTGATTAATAATATATGGAATAATTTTAGTAGAAATATATAGACGGAATATCTTGATATCTATAGGTTTATATCAAAAATCCGTATAAGGTTAGCTCATGACACTTGGCGATCATGGTATGGTTTCTAGATATTCTACTAACATGGTTCTAGGTTTCTAATAACATAGTACTTAATTTCTACTAACAATAGTTCTAAGTTTCTACCTAACTTAAAATAAGTTATTAATACTCCTCTATACAGAGTTACTTTCACACATGTCATCACATAGGTTAAGTTGGAAGGGTTCTTTGCTTTTACTACATTTTGCATTTAATTTTGGCTCAGAACGGCTCCCTTAGTACTCTATTTGAGTGGAAAGGGGCAATCAAAATTTAGCCACCAAGCTTACCATACAAAAGAAAGAAAAGAAAAAAAAAGGTATGGTGAAATATTTCAATAAAACCCAACTTATTTGATAAGTTTAGATGATGTATAAAATTACAAACAAATAACAACATAAGATTTTTTGAATCCATCATTTATTATTATTTTATAATTTAATTTTTCAATCGAAGTTTTATAATTTTAAATATAACGTATTTAAATGGTTTACTAAAACTGAAAATTTTAAATTTAACAGAAATTATATTAACAGTTTAAATTCGGGTGATTCTGTTTAATGTAAATTCCACAGATGATTGATCAAACTAGTTTTCTGAGTGAACGCTTTATTACAAATTTCACACTTGTAAGGCTTTTCTCCTGTGTGAACACGAAGATGACGTAACAAGTTGTATCTCTGAATGAAACGCTGTTTGCAGATGTCACATTGATAAGGTTTCTCACCCAAATGTCTCCTCAGATGATTTTGCAAAACGTGTTTGTAGTTAAACTTTCTATTGCAAATTTTGCTTTCGAAAGGCTTCTCTCCGGTATGCATTCTCAAATGTATCTTCAAGTACTTTTTAGAGCTGAGCTTCTTGTTACAAATTTTACATTCCGCTTTTTTGCTTTTGCCTTCACTAGAGGTAACTGAAAATAAATCAACGTTTGAAATTTAATGTTAGGAAGAAAGTCAGTAAAAATTATTATTATTTCAAATATAGTTCTTCATAATAAAAAAAGCAATAAAATAAAAATTGTTAAAATATGGAAAAGCAATGAAAAAATTCTGTTCATAATTTTATCATCAAACCCCATAAAATGTTTTCGAAATGTTATATACATCAATAATATAAAACGGTATTCGGTTCAAAGATGGCTTCTAAATTATTTTCTTTGTTAACATGTTTTTATGAACAATATGAACAATTAATCATTTTAAAAAGAATCAAAGATGACTTCATCACTATCCTTGGTGTTTCTTAATACAAAATTACAATGATATAGATTTAGCATCCTCTTTGTAATCTTCACATTTACTTCTTTGGCAACTGCTGCTGTATGATCTTCATTTTCCTATAAAAAAAAAAGCAAAATTTATGCAATTTACGCTTATCTGGCTATACAATTGAACTCAATATAGTTTTTCTTTTCATTTGATGAATATCTGTAGACAACCGCAAGTTTTCATATTTGAACGATTGCAAAATGTATGCAATTTACCCTTATCTGGCTATACAATTGAACTCAATATATTTTTTCTTTTCATTTGATGAATATCTGTAGACAACCGCAAGTTTTCATATTTGAACGATTCCAAGATAAATTCAGACAAATATATGAAAAGGATGATGGGCTTCCACTGGTACAGTTAGCTGCCAAAATATGAAAAAGTCCAAATGAAAAGAATATAGTACAATGAGAAAAAAATTAAATAGTACCTACCAAAGAAATTCATAATTTAATGCTGGAAGGAATCGCTTCTCTTAAAATTTGTATATTAGAGTTGGTGAATTCTAATCCTATCCTCAGAGAAATTAGATAAAAATTAAATGGTACCTACCAAAGAAATTCATAATTTAATGCTGGAAGGAATCGCTTGTCTCTTAAAATTTGTATATTAGAGTTGGTGAATTCTAATCCTATCCTCAGAGAAATTAGATAATCTATATCAAAAGGAAAGATTCAAAAATGCAAATATGAAAAGTTTATTTATATATTTGTAATTTTTCATCTTAAGCATTTATCACAAAATAAACTATTTTTATCAATAGTGTAAAATAACTGTCAGCAAAACTAATATAATAGAAATGTGTTAACTCATTTCAATTTTGATTAATTTAATAAATTTCCTCAGAAATATATATTTTTCTAAAAGTCTCTAGTATTAAGATTTTTTAGAAAACTTTTCTATAAAGTTCTGGTTTAATAAAACATAATTTTACGGAATTTTTTCTAGAAATAATATTTAAATTTAAATTGAAATAATATTTATATAAAACTTCTTACCTATAATGAAAATGTTTATTTTCTGTTAGTTAAGGATTCAAGTTACTTTTATGAAAAATAATATTGCAATTAGTGATTGTTCTCGAGATTTATAAGAAAAATTTCATTCCCGATTCTTGAGAAAAATTCTTATAAATGTCGAAAATTGAAAAACTTCTGCGAATTCGTATCCTAAAAATTTCATAACGATTTATTAATTATTTTTGTTGCGACATCTTCGAGTGACATCTCCCATGCGACACCTGCGACATCTTCGAGTCAATAAACTAAGCGAATAAATTATATTGTTTATCCGCGTCACATCTACTAACTTTACTGTATATTTCAAAAGGAAAATTATCTGAATTTAATCACAAAATAATACTTAATAAGCATGTAATCCTAAAATAATAATAAATTAAGAAATTGTATAAAACTCATTCAATTTAATTAACAATTTTAAACATTATTATTGTAGACCTGTTATATTATGCAGATAGGTTTGTGATGACATTTGTGATGACATTTACATAATAAAGACAAAATCAATATCTGGTTTTTCTCATTCACCAGAGTAACAATTACGTCTAATGACGTCTATGATAAATAGGAAATACAACGTAGTGTGATCTGATATAGCGTTTCAGAGGATATGAGTGAATAGCTAGCCATCATTCATTCCCAAAATCTCTCATCTTCACTCATAGTCACCACTATAGAGCTCTCTTAGAAAATTACTAAGCCAAAATAGAAGGGTCTTAAATCTTTTCTAAGAGATGTATTTTCTGGTCTAGAACAGTGGTTTCCAACCTTATTATGGCCATGTCCAACCTATATCCCCGCCACATAATTTTTATTATTCAAAAAGAACTCCTATTCACATGGAGGAAGCCTAAAAGGCCATTAATTTGGTCTAAGCAATGATTTGTCAATTAGAATCTTCGAATGAAACTGTGTTTATAGATGCAACATTGAAAAGATTCCTTTGGAATGTGCCTTCAGATAACAGTGTGTAATAACTTTTCAATTGAATTTAATTACAAATTTTGCATTCTCAAAAACGTTCTCCATTATTAAATATCGAGTTTCTCTCTAAGTTGTCTTTTGTACTGAATATGTTCAAATTCAACATTGAATTTTTGTCTTTTACTTATATGACATTTACTGAAAATATATCACTATAAAATAATTATGAGTAAAATTAAGTTTTCATTGACTTTTTACTAAAAGTAAAATATAATTATTGTGAAATATTGCTGCACTCTCTTTAATATACATTTTAAAAAATAAGATAAAAAAAAATCATCATTAAAATGAAAAACTATTTATATGTATAGCGTTGGATAGGAAAGTTTGTTGCTCTCTTTCCATTCAAAAAGAGTATTAAGAGGTGTATAAGAAGATATGCATTTCTATACTCTAGACTGGGTTTACAACATTAAACTATGCTCAAGTGAGTGGGCTTATATATTATTACGTGTCCTGTGTTATCTCTAAAACTTTATTGTGTGTGGTAGAAAAAATGTTGGCTCTATTATTTTATTTTAGATTGAATTTTTTATCTTTATCTGCTGGTAAAATGGCTTCATGCATCGAAGTATTTGTAAAAAATATTTTTTTAGGGTAACATTCATACATAGCTAACATTTTCACTCTGGAGTGAAAATGTTAGCTATGTACAGTGTCAGTTTGCTCATTCTGGTAACATTTCACCAGAGTGATCCAACTGACTTTTAACATTATATTGTTGTACAAAATCTGTAAATATTTTGTATAGTTCAAAATAAAATTAAGAAGAAATTTTTGGCTTCATTAAATATTGTATTATGAACTTTGAATCTGTGCGGATAAATAAATTAGGTAGGCTACTTTGTATAGTTGAATGTAATTAACTGCTTTCTTCATTGCCCAAGACTCAGCTTGAATAATAGTACAGTATGGGTGTAGTTTGTAGTCAGAGCATTATAGAACTTGATTATCATTGACAACGCAGAAAGCCGATCCAACTCCAATGTTTGAGTTTGAGCCATTAGTGTATATATGACTGTATAATAACAAAAATTCTGATAAATTTTAATGAATTTATCAGAATTTTTGATATTATATAAATCTATTGTCTCTTGTATGACTAAGTCAAGTAATAGTTCATTAGCAATAAGCAAGGCTGTTTGTCGAGAAATGGTCCTGTAACTTTTTTAATTATTTTTATAGAAATTCGTTTTTAAAATTTTAATTTTAAATTTTCTCTAATTTTTGGTTTAGAAATAACTTCCCCCAAATGGATAAACATATAGCAGCTGAGGTAAGACAGCCTCCTCATTAATTGTCAATAGTGTTTGGGCTCAAAAATTATTTTTATACAAATTCGTCTTTAAAATTTTAATAATTCTCTAATCTTTGGTTTAGAAATAACTTCCCCCAAATTGATAAGCATATAGCAGCTGAGGTAAGACAGCCTCCTCATTAATTGTCAATAGTGTTTGGGCTCAAACCCCAATGTAAGGTGGTTACTCTGTTTAACATGAGAAGTCGCTCTGCCTTGCTGAGAAAATACTTAATATGAGGTTCCCAAGGGAGATTTTTATCTATGATGAAGCTTAAATATTTGATTTGATTTCATATTTCAGCATGGTGCTTTGAAATACCAAATTGGGTTTGGGTATCTTTAATTTTCAAGTAACAATCATTAGTTTAGTTTTAAATGGGATTAAATTTTAATTTGCAAGTCTCCCCCATTGACTAAACCCATTTACAACGATTTCAGCTTTATTTTCTATTTCCATTATATATTTTTCGCTAATTATCACTAAACAATCATCAGCAAAGCAGAGCAACTTTCAGTTCTGTAGCAATGGTATCACGAAAATACTATTCATCAGTATATTCCAAATGCCTGGGATTTTGGAAATGATCCAAACTGTTGATTTTATTGTACTTTTTTCTTTTTCTAACTTAGTAATTGTGTCTTTTTACAGATCATTAGTATCCTGTTGGTCAAACAATTCCTCTAAAAGATCCTCAAAGTTATCAGATAGACTAGATAATTTCTCAGAAATTTTTTATTTAAGTGCTTTACAAAGTTGTCACTTTTCTTCAGTAATTCATTAGTTCTACTAACATTTAGAATAAAAAATTTCTGAGAAATTATCTAGTCTAAGTGCTTTACAAAGTTGTCACTTTTCTTCAGTAATTCATTAGTTCTACTAACATTTAGTCTGAATTTGTGTGCTTTATCGACATCGACCTCCCAGATATCGGTAGTAATAGTGTCATTAGCGACTTTTGTTTACTTATGTTGTTTTTTCTGTCATACTTGCCGAAAAAAAGTTTATAAATCAAAAAATAAATTTTCTAAAATTATAAAATTAGCAAAAATAGATGCGGAACTCAATATCACATCGATCGACACCGATATTATTAAAAAATAAAATGGACGAAAAAATCGCCAAAATATCGCCCAGAAAAAAATTTTTAAAATTCGATTTCTGAAAAACTACTTGTCGGACTATGATAAAACAAACACCGCACGATAGACAATTTAAGATACTATAAGAATCCGTCGAAAAAAAAGAAGGGGTCGTCGACTAAAATGAACGATGTCCACTTTAGCTATTGTGCAAGCGCGATAGTAACATAGCCACTTATTGGCAAAAGTTATAATCTGTCAACCGTAACACCGTGTGTATGAACGCTTATAATGTATTGTCAAATCTTAACATTATTTGGGGAAAAACAATGAATGATATTCCTGAAATGAAAAAGGAAGTTATTGAACACTACTTGGAAACATTCTCAAGCAAAAAATACATGTCATTGATAATTATATCCAATTATATCAAATCAATGTTCATAGCCAAGCTCAGTATCATGGAATGGGTTTTAAAAACAAAGTTCAAGCGACCAAACAACTGGATTCTGTTTTATTGCTGTTATTCTGAAGAAAATGGAAATCGCTGATTTGTATTATGAATGTCCTGCTAGAATTTTTTTTTTTTAATTTATGTAATATTTAACATTCGTGATGATTAAATATTGAAATAATTTTATTTTATATTTCATCAATTATCAATGTAAAATTCCAACAAATAAAATTATTCCTATGATTTTTTTCCATACAATTTAATTTTGATTAAATTACTTTTATACTTATTTGATGTAAAATATATTTATTTATTTAGATATTTCATTAAAATGCATAATTATACTCATTCGTTTTTCTAATACTATTTTGTTTGGAGATCCAAGGAAAAACAGAAGGAATAGAGTCTAGTTTCAAATAACGTCATTTTGAATGAAGGAAAGGTTCGAAATCACTTTCCACCAAATGAGCTAAACAAACCCATATTCCTTGTAATTTGAAAATATTTTCCAACATCATGCCGAATGTTTACAGTTCATTGCTTCCTGATAGCATCATCTATTGGAAAACAAAGCCATATTGTACCAGCAGGCGCTTTTCCATTATAATTTTTGCATAATGGTACTGAAAAATGATCGCGCCTCATGTTTTCAAGCGATACCTGTCACGGAATTGTGTTTCGTTTTATCGCCACCAGGTAGCGTGCGCGCAAAGTGGACATTATCCATTGTATAAATCCATATTCCTTGTAATTTGAAAATATTTTCCATCATGCCGAATTTTTACAGTTCATTGCTTCCTGATAGCATCATCTATTGGAAAACAAAGCCATATTGTACCAGCAGGCGCTTTTCCATTATAATTTTTGCATAATGGTACTGAAAAATGAACGCGCCTCATGTTTTCAAGGGATACCAGTCACGGAATTGTGTTTCGTTTTATCGCAACCAGGTAGCGTGCGCGCAAAGTGGACATTATTCATTCTTTGACAAATCGAAAAAAAGGAAAAATCAACTTTAAACGCTTATAAAATCTGATATATTTGATCTACAATAAAATGTTTAGTATCGTTGAATTCCTTTCAAGGACAGCTATCCAACGATATGCCACACCTAAACGTAACACTCCCAAGAAATAGTTTAAAAACACGTGTTAAGTAAACATGGTTATTATGCCTAACAAACGGCAAAACACAGAAAAATGCTTATAACTTTAATTCTTAATCGATTTTAATAAATTATATATCGATCGAATCATCTCAGAAGATCAATCTAAAGATATACAAATTACTGACCTTTAAAGCCTTTTTTTATCAGTGAAATAACGATGAAATCCATAAGCGACAACAGCCACTTCCGCACACGACCACGCGGTCCTCCAACTCCAACTGACCTTGGTTACAAATAGTGTTGCCAGATCTGAAGATTAAAAAGTTGCATGATTGTGCGCCAAAAGTAGCTGATTTGAACTATTTGTAGCCCAAACATAAAAATGAATTATTTTGTAATTATGTACTTTTAATAAAGAAATAAATTTATATATATATACAGGGTGTTTCTTAGCATGTGTACCACCCTTTTTTCTCGGAAACGCGATGAGATAGAAAGTTGGAGAAAAACTTTTGGTTACCAAAGTATATCCGAAGAATAGAATGAGCATGATAAAAATTTTGTGGGCCTATCCGAAGTAAGAGTACAAGGGGTCAACTTTGAAATCTCCAATGGAAACCAATGCCAATTTTGGCATTATTGGATAAAACTGTGAAAATCAAATAACTTTTATTTTGAAAGATTTTTAATATCACTTAAGGATTGTGAGATATCACAAAAAAGGTGCCGCCGCATGTACTGCCGATTGGACTATTCAAGCAATAAGAATCTGACATCTGTGTACATCCATGGCATTCACAAATGGCTGAAACAAGTCTAGAAACCTGACGGCCGGATGGCCCGAGTGGTAACACGTTGGCGTGCCACGCAGGAGGACCCGGGTTCGCGTCCCAGGTCTGGTCCCGGATTTTTTCGGGGGCGGGTTCGCGTCCCGGGTCTGGTCCCGGATTTTTTTCGGGGTGCTGGGGCTCGGCCCGAGGTGATTCCCGTCCTTCACCATCCGGCCCCCCTCCACGGGTGTGGGTGCAGCCCACCGTCCTTCACCATCCGGCCCCCCTACACGGGTGTGGGTGCAGCCCGTGGTGTCATTCACTATCCGGCCCCCATCCACGGATGTGGGTGCAGCCCATGGTTGGAACGGAACTGGTCCCGTTCCCTTAGTAATTTTCCTGATTGGAAAGCGGGCCTAAAATATGCAAAAAAGTCTAGAAACCTTTATTCTTGAATATGGCTCAATGCTGAACTGTGATGGTGAAAGACTTGTCGCAGTTGCGGTTCGAGTACTACTACCAAGTACCAGAATTGGCCTTAAATCTGCATAATACTGCTCTTTGCTGTTTCAATAATGTTCCGCAATATACACAGATGCCCTCTATCAGCTTCTTCTTATTATTGCTTGAATAGCCCAATTGGCGGTATATGCGGCGGCAACTTTTTTTGTGATATCTCACAATCCTTAAGTGATATTAAAAAAAACTTTCAAAATAATTGTTTGTTTTTCACAGTTTTATCCAATTATGCCAAAATCGGCATTTGTTTCCATTGGAGATTTCAAAATTGACCCTTGTGCTCCTACTTCCGATGGGACCACCTAATTTTTATCATGCCCATTCGATTCTTCGGATATACTTTGGTAATCAAAAATTGTTCCCCTACTTTTTATCTGATCGCATTTCCAAGAAAAAGGGTGTTACCTGTGCTAAGAAACACCTGTATATATAAAGACATTCGGTGTATCTATCAATTTTCTCTCTCTGTTAAAGCGAAACATTTGTGGACGGTTCGACTCATTTTTTAACTTAATTTCGGCTTTTTCCCCCTCTTCAGCTCACATTGCAACCATGCTGTAAAAATTTTCATAAATTGACAATCAATCTTACTTAAAAAACAAACTTACTAAAAAATTTAATAATAATTTACCAATTATTATCTAATAAAAAAGCTTAAAGACGAAATAAACTGACAATCCTTCATTGCTGCATCTTGCTCAAAGACAGAAGAGCTTTCCTCAGAAGTTATTTAACATATATACATAAAATTTTAAACTTTAACATTTTTTCACAGTATTATTAAATGATATTTATTATCTCCATTTACTTCTAGTTTTCAAAGAATACTTTCACAATAAATTTTTCTATTTAATTCATTATTTGTTGCGATATTATCTGCATAACACTTTCCAAATTTAATCTAACAATATTTTTACTATTATTTCTAAATTCAAACTTATTTACCTCCAATTTCCAAAAGGAGCTTCCACCATAAATTTTATGGTGGAAGCTCCTTTATTAAATTACTTTATTAAACGTTATAATAAAATTATTTTATTAAAACGTTTATAACGTATTCATCCAGCAATGTCTATATAAATTTTCAATTCACTTTAACCATATTATAAAATTTATCTCTAAAGATTTTTTATTAATTTACTATTTTAAAATTAACTTTTACATGAATATCAAAAAAACCATTTTTACTTTCCTTCCGGAGAAAACATTAAAATTTACATTTATTACTACTATATAAATTACTGTTTGAAGACTTCTGATGGAAAAATTCTGTCCACTACACTTCCGGTATACCCAAATCATTTTTATTATTTGTTAATAAATTTTTATTTTTTATTTTTTTCTTTATTAATAAAATAGAATTTATAAAGTGATTGTTTCGTGTACTTCCGTTATTGTTTTAATATTTGTATAAAATTATTGTTTATCTTACAATTACAGTGGTACATCAGTATAAGTCCGTCTTGGAATAAGTCCAACTTGGTATTTGTCCTGTTTGGATGCGAAAAATTTTGCTTGGTATACGACTTTTGTTTGGATTACGACCGATTCGCGTGCTAGAACTTGTATGAATGAATTTATTGTGTGTTCTCTTAAAAAACACATTCCTTATATAAAAATTATAACAAGTCGTAATAGCATTGACTGGAAAGACCAGACAATACCATATTTCCGAATCATCCTGAGGAGAAGGCAGAAGCAAAGTTCTTTGGACAGATTTTTATTAAAAATCAAACCTAGTGACCTTCAAGAAGGTCTAATAGCAACTCGTTTAACCATGAAGGTTCCAATTAAGTTATTTAATATTTTCTATAATTGCAGCTAGGTTTTCAGTCAGTCTGTAGTTCAACTTCAGCTTTTAATTCATTATTTAAAAAAAAATATTCACCATATACACCTAGTTGTGTTTCACACGATTTTGATTTAACACGAATTAGAAAAAATATTTCGTTCTCTTTTTACACGATTTGTTTTGATTTAACACGATCGTCCCAAATTCTAAAAAAAAAAAAATTTCGTATTATAGTTAATGCAACCATTGCTTCGCATTATTCACCTACATACTGTTATTTCTGATTACAAATAGAAAAGACATTTCTGAGGAATTTCCCAATTTATTAACTTCAATGCGGAATTTGTTTTGTCTGTATTTAAGTTTGGTGTTTAAAGCGAAAAGTAACTTTTTGATGTTTAACAGTAAAAAATTTAATAAAAATTAAAATCACAATTTTGTTATGTGTAATTCATATTATTTTGCATAATTTTTGTGTTTATGAATAAATAACATATTATTTTTGGTACGGTTTTATATTAGCGCCATATAAACGAAAATAGTACCGATCGAAATCTTTCCAAAAGGACTGCACTGCTATCTGGTGCAGACTTCGAGAAAATTATATTTCTCCACAAGCAGTACTTATAGTTTCTAAACCGATGAGCGCCGCCATTTTTTTTTTGTTAACAGATGACGCCACTTTCCACTCAGTAAGAGTACTAAGTGGCGGAAAACCTGTGATTAGCCAGATGGCCACATGGTAAAGCCATCATTTATCTATTTGATCGGGTTCAATTTCAGGTTCCGAACCAGCTTTTTAGGACGGTCTGAATTCGTTCCGTTGAACTTATCCATCAACCTTCCAGTTGATCCCATTATGGGTATTGGCCTGTTGTGATGAGCTCTAAAAGTGGCCATCGCCAGATGTTGTGGATATAGTTCGGCAGCTTAATTCAAAATTAATTAAACTAACAGAATTTTCGACCGAATGGCTACAGTGAGAATGTTCTATCCTTACACCCTGGAGGATTCGGGTTCATATTTATTTACAAAAGTGGTACAAATATATTGAGTAATTTTCGAATAGCCACAGTAGAAGCGTCTGTGCTACCCACCATGGAGGATCCGGTTCAGTTCCCGACTCCTATACCTCCATGAGCGCCGCCATTTAGTAAACTTATCTTGAAAACAATCTCAATCATTAAAAAATTAAAAATTAGCCTCTCACAGACTGAAGATTAAAACACAAATCGGCAATTCCGTTGTGTTAAAGATTCATTCAAAACTACTATATCTCCGATACCAAACCAAGTTTTCAAAATGGCGGCGCGTACCGGTTTAGATACTGTGTGGAAAAATATTATAATTTCATCGTTCGTTTTCTCGAACCTTGCATAATATAGAAGTGCACTTCTTCTGGAAAGTTTTCTCTACTTGTCGTCATCTTTCGACTGGTACTATTTTAACACTTTAAATAAATAAAATCGAAATAACTTAGAAAATAAAAAGGTCATCGTTCCATTTCATATAAAGCATATTTTTCATGACTCCTTTTCGATTTGTTCTATAAAATTTTACTGTTTGTAGTCGGCCAGATTGGTCGCTTGAAAGCTTTCCACTCTGGAGGACCCGTGTTCGAATCTCGGGTCCCACTACTTGAAAATATTTATCATGGATTCCGGGCACAGCCCGTCGATCCCCGTCCTCCACAATCCTGCTGACCCCTCTGTACCCATGGGCAGTCTGTGAAAAGACTTGTTTCTCTCCGTCACTTAGTATAGTCAAGAGTCGGCCGGATTGGTCGTGTGGAAACGCTTCGGCTTTCCACTCTGGAGGACCCGGGTTCGCTGGTACTATTTTCATTCATACTATTTTATATATGATATGACGCTACCCTCGCTGACTGCCAAGAAATTTAGCGGAACAGATCTTCCCTATGTTAATGGAATAGGCAAACCCCGATAAGACGCCATACACCATCCGCCAATAAAAATGTCTGAACAAATATTTCTTTTGGTATTGTATTTGTCCTCTTCATCCGGCAGGGACATGTGAGGTGACTTATATCCCGAAGTTCATCGATACTCTATATACAGTATTAAAAGCGCTCTGGATTCCTTTGTAACTAGCGGGTGGGAGAGATGGAGTTAAATTAACTGTTAATCATGTGTCTCTTTAAGCCTGGTTCACACCTATGTTGTAGAAAATTTAAGATCGTAAGAACCAGATCGTTTCCATTGTTTATTGCATACCGAGTACTGTACATATACGATATTATATTATACTGTAAAGTATATAGTTTTTAGAAATGTTAAGTTTGAATGCTAAATATATTAAATTTAATTAATTATTATTATATTTAATTAATTAAATTTAATAAATTCGAAGTTCATTTTCGTTTCTATACTAAACTTGTTTTCGATAAACCGCCAACTCCGATTAACCGCCAAAATTTCACCGAACAGAGGGTGGCGTCTTATCGGGGTTTGACTGTAATATGTTATAGGTTAATAAGGTTGGTAAATATGACTAAATTAAAATTAAAATATAAAAAAATATGAGTAAATTAGGAATTTTTTATGGAATTTTTCGAATAGGCGAATATGAACTGGAAAGTGTTCGTAAATAAAACTTTATTTCTTTTAATGTCTTCGTTTCTATACTGCACTTGTTTTCGATAAACCGCCAACTCCGATTAACCGCCAAAATTTCGCCGAACAGAGGGTGGCGTCTTATCGGGGTTTGACTGTAATATGTTATAGGTTAATAAGGTTGGTAAATATGACTAAATTAAAATTAAAATATAAAAAAATATGAGTAAATTACGAATTTTTTATGGAATTTTTCGTATAGGCGAATATGAACTGGAAAGTGTTCGTAAATAAAACTTTATTTCTTTTAGTGTCTTATAATCTTAAAAATTAATAGAAATTTTTCTAAAAATATCTGTAATAATAAAATGTATTTTAAAATGTTTAGTATAATTTTATATATTTTCTGGAATAAAAAAATTAAATTCATATAAATATTAAAACACCGTCAGGCTCTATTCCGAATACAGTATTATATTGATATCACAAAGTTTATGTTAAGTAACACTAAAAACAATTTCTTAATTTTGTTGCAGGGATCTTTAATCTCGATTCGATTTAGGAACAAATAATAATTACTTCAACTTTTGAAACAAATTATGACAAAAATCGTCCCATCTTAAAAATCGTCCACTTATTCAACTATATCCTTGGACCAGTTGCCTGAAAATTACAAATTTAAAAGAGCACAAGTTCAATTTAGGAACAAATAATAATTATTTCAACTTTTAAACCCAAATTATGACAAAAATCGTCCCATCGTTTACTTATTCAACTATATCCTTGGACCAGTTGCCTGAAAATTACAAATTTAAAAGAGCACAATTTCTGTAGCAACACACAATGCTTCACAAAATAACTAGAAAATATACCTTAAATTATTAAATTTTATTGACGATAACATAATAAACTCTAATAGGAAAGTATGACGTAAATTTATTTATACAGTAAGACCCCGCTTAACGCTGTTTCGATATAACGCGGTCTTCAATAACTAGAAAATATACCTTAAATTGTTAAATTTTATTGACGATAACATAATAAACTCTAATAGGAAAATATGACGTAAATTTATTTATACAGTAAGACCCCGCTTAACGCTGTTTCGATATAACGCGGTTTTTTTCAAATTCTATATTTTTATTGATTCACTTTGGCGTAGTTTTTCAAACGGTTATTCTTGCATAAAACCGAAATGGCAGGAATTTGTTACATAGATATTCCTATGCCATTTCACAGTGCATTTGATATCAGTGCAGTGCAGTACATGCGAAAGTCTGCTGCGGTCAGAGTTCATATTTATGATCGATCATCAATATTACAGTAATAAAAATAACAATTATCCATTTTAGTTTTAGCCTGAATGCCACTTTAAACTATAGTTCCTTGAAGTTAGAACGTTATTCTTTCATCAGCGTTTACATTCAAGTTAGAACGTTTTTCTTTCGTCAATATTTTTTCGTTGTTTATAGTTTGCTGCATCGTGATTACTTTTTTTG
Organism: Olivierus martensii; assembly: GCA_000484575.1. NCBI lineage: Eukaryota > Metazoa > Arthropoda > Arachnida > Scorpiones > Buthidae > Olivierus > Olivierus martensii. The sequence goes on from AYEL01064055.1 coordinate 18,059, forward strand.
TTCTGGCTTTTTATTTTCTAATTTTAAGAATTTTTTCATGAATGTTTTATGAATACAAATGATTTTCTAACTTTAAGGATTTTTTCATCAATGATCTATGAAAACAAATCGATATTAGCAATAGAAAAATGTCTGTAATTAATTTAATACAATAGTAATAATACATGTTACAAAATAAAGTTGAAAAAATGCTATGTATATATTTTTTATTCACTGTTCACCTATCCTCATTATTTACATGTTAAAAAACCTCGTTTAATACCCTTTCTACACTGGCATTAGTTAATACAGATTACTGTTAAACCGGTTTAACTTAATCGTAGTTGTTAAAAGATATTATATCATATTAATATAGTCTATTATAAAAAGTATTTTTAAAACATTAAAATATATTTGTGCTTAATTCTTGATGTGTATAAAATTATTTTTTATTAAACCGTGTTTCTGACTAATTTTAATTATTAGATTGTTTTAATAAAGTTATAAAACAAAAATTTTTATTTGACAAATTTTGTTTCAGTAATTTTCTTTCGAATAGTTCTTGTTATAGCATACAAATCCATTCTATTATACAAAGTAAACAGAAAAATGTTGTTCTGTATAAAATTTTAACTATTATTATCGCACCAGTATAGATGTTATTCAGTAAAATACAAAACAAAAGAAATAAACTCTTGTTAAATGAGTAAACAAAACTTTTAAATGACAAAAAAAGAATATGAGAATTGTAAAGAGAAGTTAAAAAAGTGCGTGAGAATATTAAAGTGGTATCATTTATTTTTATGCATTGTCGTCTTGTAAGAATCAACATCTGAAATAATCTGCTACTTTGTACCTACAGCATAAGCAATAATGCATAAAATACTTGTCGTTTTGTCTGAGGTTTACAAAATACTTGCACGTTTCTTATCTTAAGCGAGTTATCATGATTGCTAGACTGAAAGCTATGAGATGTGTTTGGAATATCCGCATAATTCCAAATATTCTAGACACATTTCTCTTTTTCTGTTTCAGACCTGTGAGATAGCATTTTCATTCTTTGCATCCGCAATACAAGCAGCGATGTCTTCTTTCACTATTGCTCCGGTAGAATTATTGCCAGTAATTTATAATCCAATATTTTATTGCGTGTATTTCTTAAATAAATGCTTATAGAATACATTGAATTTGGTGATTTTAAAACTTATTTCTGAATGAAAAATTGTGACAATGTATTCTATAAAATATTATAAGCTTCTAACGAAATTTGAAGACTCAAGTAGCACCAGACCAATTTGTTTTTGATAATGTATTCAGAATATTAGCTAATAAATAGATCAACAGATGATAATACAAAGAGAAGGAATATATATAGTAAAATTTAAAAATGAATATTTTATATTATGAAAAATAATCTTTTTAAGATTTTTGTAATATTCGTTATGAGTCTTTATTTTCTTAAAGCAGAAAGAAGGAAAAAAAAAAAATATGAACTATCTGACATGATTGAAATTCTGTCAGCTAGAAGATATACATGAATAATTATGCAATTGAAAGATTATCTGAACGACTTGATTTCTTCATAAAGATTTCTAATATTTTTTACGAAAAAATATTTTAAATTATTACTGTACTGTATATTATAAAATGATAAAAATAAACATATATTATAAATTTTTTAATTTTTAATAATCTGTTTTAATATTTAATTTAAAGTTTGTAGTCAGCATATTATATTTGAATAAATAAATAGAAATATATTGAGAAATATTATCAATGCAGCAGATCGATGGCGAGAAAAATTAATTTATAAAGATAAAACAAATAATGTTTATTTAAAATTTTAATGTATACCACATTCAATTTCGTGATTTTAAAACTTCTTTGAATTTAATATCGTCTTTGTGTAAAAATTCTCATGAATTATTTTTGAAATGTTTGTCTTCTAAAAGAAAATATGTTTCATCTTTAGGGTAGTATAACAACAAATAAATTATTATTTTTGCAAGAATGATACAATATTAGTCATATTTAATACTATATATTAATATAAAGTCAGACTTTATATTAATTTTAATATAAATAATATCTTCTACTTAATTTTTGTTAAATTTTGAAATATTTTTTTAATATGACAGATTATAAACTATGTAATATAAGATAGATAAATATCTATTTTTGATATACCAAAAATACATATACAGGGCCTCCGAGAGGAAATGACGATCGTCGGGCCTAAAGTGTCACATAACGTGTCCGATAGTTTGCAGGCTGTCGACAGAGTACCTAAAGCAGTCGTACCAAAATAAACCTTTATATATAACATAGTATGTAATGTATGGAATTTTGAATTTATTGTTGCCTTTTTTAATTAAATGCTTATTGTTTTATATGTTTTTTTTTTATTAAACCAAAGTGATGCACTTTTTTAAGTGGGGCCTTTATTAAACCAAAGCGTTGCACTTTTTTAAGTGGGGCCCGGACTATAGAATTGTCATGGGCCAGAAAATTTCTCTCGGCGGCTCTGTACATATATATAGATAATATATCCATATACATAGGTATGCATTGGAAACTAATTTATTCTTAATACAATTTAATATTCTTTCCATCAGAAAAAAATTATTATTTGCAAACTATATTTAATCTTCTGTAGAAAAAAGGTTAAATTTGCTGTCATTTTTCAAATTTTTAAATTTTTTTAATCTATCTTTCAAATTATATAAAAAAATGCATAAATCATTATATAGTAGTCAAAATTAAAAAAAATTAATTAATATTTATTGTTATATATTAAAATTGCATAAATTTTGATTAATATTTTATTTTTTGGTTTCTTATATTATGGTACAACTATTAAAATTTTCAAATAAGCAAATATTAATATATTAAAATAAATAAATTAATACATGCAGTGAATTATAATATGATGTTTTATATAGATTTTGAATTTTCTTATTTATTTAAACGATTCATTTGTTATAAACTGTAGCTCTTTTCTAAGATTTTAGATCTACTATAGTTTTTTCTTTTAAATTAGAAAATGTATGATTCTTGAGAAACACTTGTTTTGGTGATAAAGAGGAGAACATTTCCATGAAATTACAAGGATCAATACAGTCTGCGTGATCTCTGGAGTACATTTAAGAATATTTATTATAACTATAAGTCAGAAATAGGAGTTGATGCGCGAATTAAAGAGCATATTTTAACCACTAAACACTGGAAAATCTTAGAAAAGCGATTTAGTTTGACAGACAACGAGGATCATTCTCGTAAGAATAATTTGTAACGCCTTCACGTAGTTTCTTACGTTACACTGAAGATATTTTTCAATAGGTTATGTTTTAAAAATAAAACTACAACAAAAATTATTTGTTGGAAAATATTTTCGGTAAGACAACTGATTAAGATGCAATCTACGAAGATTGAATAGATTTCTCAAAACCGTTTTGCATGAAACGTTTATTCGATATTGTAAGCTGAATAATTATTTTAAATATAATAAAAGTGCTTCATTTGAATCAGTTCCTTATAATTATGAATTATAATTATAAGAAACTGTAGATTATATATTAATTACTATCTACATTTTTATGAGTACTCAATCAAAATTTTATTGTTTTATTAATTTTAAAATTTATGATTGCTATACTTATAAAAGTTTTTTTAGTTGTTATTTATGTATAGCAAAAAGAACTTTTTATTCTCATCAAAAATAACTGTACATTAATTTGAACTAAAATAATTATATTTTAGAAATTTAGAAGTTAAATTATGTATTCCATTCTGAAACAGAATAAGCTTGTATAGGGAAGAAATAATTAAGTATATAAAGTATAATTTTTCATTTATTACTATTTATAAAATTAACAAAAGCAAAACAAATAACATCAATTTTTTCCTTATACAAAATGATTGTATCAGTAAATAAATGAGAAAAAAGAATTCAAACACCCTAGATAAAATTTCTCTTGAAAAGTTCATTATTTGGCAAAGTTATATTTGTATAACCTTGCAAATAATGAACTTTTTGTAGTATGTTTGAAAGAGGCACTTCATAAGATAAATTGTCCTATTTCCAACAAAGTACAAATAATAAAACTATACTTCATGTTCATTCATTGCTAATAAAAGAATGTTTACAATATAGTTTTTAATTGATATTTTTTTTATACAAGATAAGCTTAAAGAATTTATATTACTTGAGAAATCTTATTTATTTAGAGATAATAACTTAAAAATTACATATTATTTTGATATAAAGCAAGCTTTAAAAATGCAAAAAATCTTATAAATTATCTTACAGTTTAAGAAAATTCACGATGGTATTATACTGAACTATACTGAAACGGACTGTGAAATGTATACATTTAAATAAATTATTTCATTTAATAATATATTATTATTTAAAGTTCTTAAAAAAATTTTCTTATAAAAAATTTAAATTTTTTAAACAAGTTTCAAAAACATTCTGTTAATGTAATTTTTCGGAATCTTAAAATATCTTGTGTAATATAAAATATGATGATTATCGTAGAAACAGACAAAAATGAAACATTAAAAAATTTCATAAAGTTTTATTTACAAAATAAGTGCTATTTTATTTTTGTTGTGAAAACAAAAAGTCTGAAAGTTTAGTGTTTCAAACATTATTTAGTTGTGAAAATCTACTCTTTCTGATCGATTCGATCTAGTGTACAGTATCTGTTCTTTATGGCGGTGCTTTGTTCGATATTTATTTATCTATTAGTATCTAGTATTTATCATACAGTAAAATTATTTAGAATATAGATTTAATCATTATTTAAAATTTATTCGGCAAGAAGCATAATAAAAAGTTTTCTTTTTTAATAAGAAAAATAAAATTCATCAAATATCTTCATATAATTATACAGATAGTATTTTAGTTTTATATTGATATTTCTGTTTATTATAATAAAATTCAAACTTTTCATTATGTAAAGAAAAAAGATTTTAAAAAATATTATAAAGTTTCGGTCGTTTTTATTATAAAATTAGCATATTAATATAATTTTAAAACAATTTATTTTTAATTATAATTAATTTTATTACAAATTGCTTTATCAGTTTATCCTGCTTTTCATGGATATGATATAATTAATACAGTATTTTATTCCTTAATCATTTGGATAATGATAATTTTTTTATAAACATATTAATGATGATAATAATTTTATAATTTCGATGAAGCAGATCGTAGTCTTTCTGATTTTACAAACTATTTTCCATAATATTCAAAAGTCATTATCTATCCAATTGATTTGAAAATTACATAATAATAATAATAATCATAATTCTGATTAATCAGCAGAGAGAGATAGAATCGGATTTGCAGAAGATTGAATATTGACAATTAACATATTCAGCAGATACGATATGATGCTAATTTGTGCGATATCGCCTCTGGGTTATAACAATACACCAAAACGTGGCATATGATGATTCCAAGATAATAACGATTAGGTTAGAAATTACATTTAACTCGTTTATTAATTCTAAATTATCAATAAAAATAATAAGGCTATGTCATTTCCAGATATTCGAATGTATCATAATAATTTCCATTCGCTTCACATCTCCATTTTAAAAATACAGTATGTCCAAGACAGTATACGCTTGTCGATCTCGGTCGGAGATTTTTAATAAAAGTTTCAGTGATACTTTTCTGATAATTTAGAATCTATATTTAACGAATTTGTAATTTTAAAGATTCTCTAAGACAGTATACGCTTGTCGATCTCAGTCGGAGATTTTTAATAAAAGTTTCAATGATACTTTTCTGATAATTTAGAATCTATATTTAACGAATTTGTAATTTTAAAGATTCTTTTTGCTTCTATTTCTAAGATTTCTAAAGTTCTTTCATTTCCAATAGGCGCGGCAGTGATTCTAAGCCAACTATAATAATTTTCTTATTATGAGAATCAGTTCGGCCTGAATTCAATTTCTTTAACTTATTTTCTAAGATAAATATTAATCTCTCATTTATATTCTACGAAATTATACAATTGGACATAAATTTCTAAATTTCAAGTTTCAAATCTAATTAAAAAAAGAATTTAAAGAAGTTTGAAAATAGAAAAAATCGGAAGAAAGCATAGATTTTCTTTATTTTCTCTGCTTTCTCTCCTACGTAAACAACTTTACTAGTTGCATCGATAAACGGATTTCGATGAAATTCGAAATGCAAGTATTTCTTGGATTACTTGAGGTTTTTCTGAAAATTTTAGTACAATCAGAATAAATAGAGGGAATATAAGAATCTCTCTTTTCTGTAAACATCTCTACAAATCGGATTGTTCAATTGTTTTTGACTAAAATTTAGAATATAGATATATCCTATGAATTCGGATGATAAGGAATGTGGGCCAGAGCCTCCATACAAACAGCTAAAAGAATAAAAAAGATATATCCTAGTTTATTTAAACTTTCCGAATAATTTTCATCGTTAGGCAAAAAGGAAGGAATATAGATGGCGATTCTCTTCGCTGCAAATGCTTTTACTGATCATATTGATTTAACTGTTTTTTTGATTAACTTTGTAGCATATATGCTACAAAGTTAATTGAAAAAACACCGTACTGAGAAATTAGGATTTTAATTTTATATATAATATAAAATTAAAATCCTAATTTCTCAGTACGGTATTAGTTATTTTAACTTATTTTAACTAATTAAAAATAACTTAATTGTTAATTAAGTTATTTTTCTACATATTAGATGTTTTTAATTGAATATAGAATATATGTACCAACTCATTTTATATTTCTGGATTATATATTTTTTATTTTTTAAGCGACATAGACAATGCTGCATTTTCAGATTTAAAAGAATCTCATTAAATTCTCATCAAATTTCTCATTATTTCATGAGAAATTTTTTATATACAGTACTTGTTATGTTTTATCAATGTTTTATTTGTTTAGCATTACATCGAAATTGTAACCGAAAATACTTTTTAAACGAATTTTATTAGTAAGAAAAAATATTTTATTTAATAATTATATATGATATTTGACTATGAACATAATTAATTAAATATTTTCTTTTTCTTTTTTTTTAAAAAGCTCCTCTCATATTTAATCGAACTACCAAGTTAATTATTATCCTTGAACGGAACATCGAATTTTCTTTCACAGACTGATAGACTGTGATGAATTCCTAGTAATTATCTTCATTTTTTTTTAAATTTCTTGTTTAACTGATTAGCATTTAATCAATTAGCATTATTTTTTACATAAATATACTACTAAGATTAATGACAATATATGTTAATACCGACAAGATGAGATTGATAAACATACTGATTTACATTTCTTACTTTGTGAAAATTATCATTTAACTTAGATACTGGTTAATTTTCAATTAAAAACGAATGTTATAGTCAAGTATGGTTTAAAAAATTATCGATAGACTATTCAGGTAGCATGTCAACAATTATCATAAAAAATAACTACAGTAGTAGATTACATAAGATTCATTATAGTAAGTTATTCAGATTTGATAATTTTTAAATTAAAATATAGACAGATTACGCTATCCAAAATTTGCGATTTTATTTATTATCTGTATGGTAATCATTTTATCTATTCATTTCGTTATAAGATAGCATTGTTATTGATTGATAGATCATAATTAATTAATATAATATATCGCTGAGGTAAGCCATACTATTGTATTATTGATTATCCTATCAAAAACATCTCATATGTAAAAAATAAGCCAGTACAGTATTACCGAAACAGGATATTTGTGAAAATTTAGAAGCAGTTATTTTGGTTGATATCATATTATTTTCTGAAATCGTCAAACAAGTAGTTGCATCTAAATTTGTTGCAATTTAGATGCAACTTGTTTCACGATTTAAGAAAATAATATGATAACATCAACCAAAATAACCGCTTCTAAATTATCACAAATATCCTGTTTCGGCAATACTGTACTTGGCTTATTTTTTATATATGAGATGTTTTTGATAGGATATCATTTATTTTTTAGATGATAATTATTTAATTAGAAGGACATTTATATCGAGTTGAATTAGTGTGGCATTAGAGGATCTCAAGTAATCTAAGGAATACATACTTCCCAAATTTCATCGATATCGATTGAACGAGACGGGAAGTAAAAGAGTTACTGATAAACAGGTTTCGTACTTTATTTATTTTGATCCTATTGGGCTGCACTTCTTTAGAAAGGTTTAATTAACATAAATCACATTTACATCCCAGATTTCTTCGAAATCGGTCAAACGATGTGACCTATAGAGACATTTTTAGAGAAGAAAAACATCGTCTTCTACATCTTTTAATTTTAGCCCAATTGGGCCAAAATTTTTAGATGATTTTAAATGAACTACACTATGCCTATATTCTGAATTTGATCAAAATTGGTTAAGTAATGCGATATATAATGGTATTTATCGAAATCGGATCCCCTTTCCCTCCTTGTTTTGGCCCGATTGTGCTCAAATTTTTAGGGAGTCTTAAGTAAACTAAGAAGCACCTATATTCCAAATTTCATCAATATCGGTTAAACGATGCGACCTGTATTAAACGATGCGACCTGTAGAGGTGTCTGCATAGGAGGAGAAGGAGAAAAAATGACGCTTTTTTTGTCGATTTTTGCAATTTTTAAACCGCTCTAATTCTATTATTAAAATTGTATTAAACTTCAAATTTAGCAATCTATGTCCTATTGAATACTTTTCTCAAATGCAATTGTCAGCTTAATAATATTTAACTTAGGACTGAAATTACAGCGAGTTGAATTTTGGCTGTAATGACTCCAGTAATAGTCAATCAGTGACTACTGTACTTGGCTTAAAGTCACTGCCGTGCCTCTAGATAGAAAACTGTTATGCTCACTAATAAATTTAAAAATTCAGATAAAATTTCGTAAACTTTATTACCAAAGCAAAAATGTTTATATGAGACAATACGACATAATACATTAACTAAATAATTATAAAAATAGACAAATACACTATATAAATATTACGAAATTGAGATTCTACGTAAGTAGTGAAAAGAATTTCGTTATAATATTATGTAAAAAATATTAGAATTTAAATTCAATATAAAATTTTTTAATCGTCTCCAAGTTATCAAAATTTAATAATGATTCATTAGAAGTTATAAAGTACTGTCTTAATTAATTAAAAATATTCATCGAAAGCTTGTTAAATAGAGATTTATATTTTGATAAGGATATTATTGATAAAACACGGAATAAATGATGAGAGAATTAAAATGGAAAATTATTAGCCGAAATTAATTATTTATATTTTGTTAAAAGTTATTACTTGTAAACTAGACTACTTTACATTTTTTCTTTTTATTTTTTGCAAAGCCACTGAATCTTTTATTTTCGCTCATCTCTTTTAAATTCTAAACTCATTTTACATCAGACTAACCTGATCTCATTAATTCAATGATTCTGTAGAAAAGAGGATCAAATTACTTATTCGTTCCTATTTTATTTAAATTTTTATATAATCTTTTTTCATTTGTTGCTATCAATTCTGAAAAATTTTTAAATTTCCGTTTAAATGAAATGAATATATATATATATATATATAATATATGCATAAATTTCTTCCATTTATAGAATTAATACAAAAATTTAATTAGTTTTCTATATTATAAAATTGTTGGTGCATATATATTATTACATGAATAAACTATAAGAACTTTATAGCCATCCTGTTACTCACAAAAATGCACACAAAAAATAAAGCTCTAAACAGGATAAATACTTTAATAAGTATTTATCCTGTTTAGAGCTTTATTTTTGTGTGCATGAATAAACAATTTTCATTTGAAGGATTTTCCACTGTTATTGTATCAAGTATTTTGTGATTACCTGGCAATATTTTTTAGTACCTATAAATTATCTAGAATAGACAAACAAATATGAATAAAAAAGTATCAACCTAATTAATAAATTAAATTAATTTATTTTTTTTAACTACTATTAACAATTAAATTTTTAAAAATTATGTATAACATTAGACTGACATTATCAATAGATAATATATTAAAATGACAAATAATAATGCTATCAATATATTAATAATTAAATTATTGTAATGTTATGGTGAATTTAAAAATTTTTTTATTTACAAAATTTATAAAAGGATAAGTTTAAAATGAAAATGTAAATAATAATGTAAAATTTTTCTTTAAATGTAATGTAGAAAGAGAAATGGCAACATGAATGAGAGGTATTTTTCTTCAAAGATCTATAATCAAATACAGTGTATAAGTTTTTTTCCAAAAGAAACTGGGCCTGATCCATCATTCTATCTTCCAAACAGCAATTTTAATCTCAGGATCCTGGATATTTCTGAACAGTCCTGATCCCAGAGTTGAGTGACTCCTTATCAATCTAAAGGTTCAGGATTCTGAGAATGTTTTATATTATTTATCACATGCCAAAATTTTCTCATTTATTCATATATTCAGGCATGAATATTGTTAAATTAAAATGCTTGATAGCATTTCAATTTTTTCCATATTTTTCATTGCTAAAAAGTTTCTTACATTTATTAAATTATATGATATTTCTATATCATATAAATTTGATCAAAAATATTATTTTCTCTGTTGTTTTTATGCCACTTATAATCCAATTGGATACTAATTGGCAAGACATTCCATTGCTCATCATCAATGACTCCCATACTTATAGTACTAATCAGAAATAGATCATAAATATTCATCAGGCATAAGGATCTCCATACTGCAATCCATCAATTTATATTTTTTGTCTTATCAGAATAGTTATCTATTAAAAAATTTAAATGTTGCAATAAATAATGGACATTTTATGCTATATATTATGTGTAAATCACTTATCAAAAAAATTTAATATTTTCAAAGTTTAATATAGTAATAATATTGCTTTTATAAGTATCAATCGTAATTTAAACTTGCATTTTATAATATATAAAAATTTAACTAGTCCAGCAGAAAATGCATTACAAGATAGTGGGTTTAGTTAAAGAACCATGCTGAACTTTTGTTATATATAAAATGTTTTCTATTTTTTTTTTTACTGTTCAATTTTTTTATCTTTGCATTATAATTGAACCAATTTGGCATTTTTATTTAAGATTTGCAAGAAAAATTTGCTTTCCATACTTTGTTGTATTAAAAATATATTAAAAACAGGGAGTTATGTGAAAAGTATAATGTACAATAGTTTAGAATTATTTTTATTAAATTAATTAATTCTCATGAATAAAAAACCTTATTTATTTTTTCACTAGTGTAGTCAGGCTGTAGTGGATTTCCAATTAGCCTGTCACTTAATATTCTTTGCACAGATTCAGTGGCATAAAATTTCCAAATAATATAAATTTAACATTGAAAAAGTTGCATGACAGCAAAAAAGTACAAAGATTTTTTACTAAACAAATTAGTAGAACTGGCAAGTCAATTTTTACCATTATGTATTCTGAATAGAAGAGAACTGATTATTTTTATTTTTAAATCTAAATATTGTTAAAATCAGTGTTTCAAAACAAAAATATCATATAAGATCTATTTGATATTATTTTTAAATTGATAGTTTTTGATATTTTATTTCTTCTAAATAAAATTTGAAGATGTAAATAATTTCATTTATAAAGGATTAAAAGAAAAAAATAATCATTATATTAGAGTATATGCATGTGAATAGTAAATGATAATTTAAAATGTGAAAAAATATATTTTATAATTGCAGTAAATTCACAGACAATATCATACTAAAACAAATGTCCAATTCTACAGAATCAGATTGCAATAAAGTGATAGAAAAAACTACAGAGTTATTAGTATTTTTTCAGCTATTTTCAAATGATTTATATTAAAATATCCTGATATATGGTGATTTAAAATCAATAAGTTTAACTTGATATTCTTATTACTTATAAAAATGCCTAAAATATTTGGATCAGTTTATCTGTAATTATGATTTTAATTTTTGATCATAATAGCAACTGAAAGATTTCCAGTAAAGCAATTATAGATAAAATAATAATAATAAAAATAACAAAACAGTTAAAATTTTTGGTATTCATACATAAAAAAGGAAACCTTTCAATTGTGGAATAATAATTCTCTTCAGATTTCTGGAGTCGATGATGCATAAATACTTAAAAAAGATGAACTCATTAATATTATAGAAATATTTGAATTCAATATATTTGACTCTTGTGGAATTCCAGAACTGAAGAAATTCAATGTATCATTAATTTATTATTAAAGGCAAATCATGAAATTTGAAAATGAAATTTCACATTCTAAGTATGAATGATTGTAACTTGAGGAAGGTGTGCTAATTTTTTTTTATTCTGTTAAAAATTAAAATAATTACTGTAATAAAATCCATAATTAATAAAACTAAGAGTCAGAAAATAATTCATTTATTTAAAGAATTACATACACTGGATTTAACAAATTTTAAATAAAAAACATCAAAATATCATCTACAGTTCAAATTTATATACAAATAAAAAATATGCTTAGAGATTTACATATCTGGAATAATATGCAATCACTGTTTCATGAAGTTAAAGAGTTTTATATACAATATACTCCTCATTAAATGGGGTAGTTGGGAAATGAATTACGTCAACTAATCCACAAAATACTAAAAAAATTCTGAATTATGGACAATATGCATTTAATATTAAAAAATAAATAAATTGCATACATACAAATGTTCTATATTTTATTGAAAAATGAAACAAAAAAATTGATTTATTTATAGCAAGGAATTATTACAATATTTGAAATTTTAATTTGATTCTAATTGTTATTGGCAATTATTTAAGATATAATAAATTAATTAATTTGGGCTGTTTAAAAATCTTTCATATAGCACATCTAAGATAAAATATTGATAATTAACCATCATTTTTGAGTTGCAAATTACCCCCAATTAATCCAAATCCTGATAATTGGGAGTCTACTGTAATTGCAAAACCATTTGAAAAGTGCAGCAGCAAATACATTACAAATATTTAATTGATATATGCAAAGCTAGGATTTTATGCCAAATCCTCTAGTGAAAGTGGAAGTAAATCTTATCTTAAAATCAATGGTATACTTAGATTTGATATGAAAATATATTTGATATAATCAATTATTCAAAATGATGATAAACATCTGAATAATGGAATATTTTTTTACCAAAACAATTTGAGAAGCTGCATGCAAAAAAAATTTTATTAAGATATGAATTAGAAATTATTATATAGAACAAAATAGAATCATTGATTTAAACAAATTACAGTGATTAAATGATCAATAATGAAATAGTTTCTTTGCAAAAGTAAAAATTATAATTCACAACAAAACAGTGATATATATTTTTCACAGTTTATTAAATAAAAATTTATAAATAAAGTATTCCTAAATTGATGAATGCCTGTATATTTATTTATATTAAAATAAATATAATATTTTTACCTAAATATTGCTTTCTTAAGTTACAAATCAAGTTGCTTGACTTGTCATTACATCATCAATATAATAGCTAATAGAAAAGATATGCACATTAATATACCTTTCATTCCATTTAAAAATGTATAATTTAATGCTTATATACAGTAAAATAATAGTTTTTTTCATTTAAATTCAATTTTTATAAAATAAAAAACGTTATAATTCAAAAAGACTAAATGAGGGTTATATTTATTTTTTTTAATTTCTAATTGTTGAAAATAGTAGTGCCAGGTACCTATCTCTCCATATTTTATAAATTTCTTATGGAAATTACATTTTAATTTGTGACATTTCAATATATGCCATGTTTTCCAAAAACAATTCCTGAAACAAAGTGGAATCTAGATATAATTAATTTTTATTATTATTATTTCAATACAATAAAATTGTATTTTTAGTTTGTAGGTAATTTTTTTAAATTCATTCTTTACTTTCAGAAGCAAAACTGTTATAGAAAAACAAATAACTAATCAGAAGAAAAAATTATCTATTATTTCTGAAATAATAAATTTCTTCTAATTAGTGCTGTTTGTTTTCTATATCAATTTTTTTTTATTTTGGCTATCGATTTAATCTCTCTAGTCATTGAAACTATTAACAATTCAGCTTATGACAACAATCATGTTAATAGTTATTTTGGGAAGAATAACTGTTAAGAATAAAAGTAATAGTTATTTTGGGAGAGAAAAAATATTTGCATAAATTTTTACCAGTCTAAAGTCAAAAGCTGTCATTTTGATATCATAATGTAATATATTTTTTCAAATTTCCTGAAATAAAAATTTTACTATACAGGTATCCCTCGATATACATGATCTCATTTTACACATTTTTGCTATAACACGATTTTAAAAATTAAATTAATTTTTTAAATTAAAAAAAATTTGTTTAAAAATTCTCATGTGGATGAACTACTTGAGTATCACTCATCAGAGCTCAACTAATGAAGAGTTTCTGGAAATAGAAAACATGAATGATGACAGTCAGGAGCCCTTTGTTGCTGAACCCATCAAACAATTTTCAACAAAACAAATGACTGAATTTTTTAAACATATTTGACAGCACTGTTAGAGTAATTGATGAAAATGATCCTAATGATACTAGAAGTGCAAAAATTGCAAGAGAAATTCAGAATTCTTTGGCTTGCTACTAAGAACTTTATAGAGAGAGAGAGAGAGGAAGATAATGCTGCCCATCAGCTGAGTCTCAACTGTTTCATTAAAAAATTGAAGATCATCAATATATCATCCCAGAAACTTCAAGAGAGCAAGAGAGTGATGATCCAGACTCACCAGATCCAGTCCATTCAAAATTGAATTGAAGACTGTCAGAATTATGTAGTGTTTACTTATTTATGACTTGTAATAATTAAATTTATTCATCCATTCAACCATTCATTCATTAAAATTTGATCTTTTGTTCACTGGTGTAGTTTTCATTTTTTTTTTTAATCCTTCTGAAGAAACCCCTATCCCTATCTCACCATGCTAAATTTAACTCACTTTATGCAATTTCGTGTTATGCGATTATTTAATAGAACCAAGTAATCGTGTAAAGCGAGGGATACCTGTATTATTATTGATATTCAAATGAACTTATTCCCATTAAATTTATTACACTTTATTAACAATTTAAAATAAATATGAACAACATTAAAGGAGTATATGAATAAATAAAAAAATAAACAAACAATTATAGTTTAATTGTTTATTTTATTTCATGTAATTTTACATATTAGTTCAAGTTCAAATTCTTTACAGGTAGTCCTTGATTTACAA
This sequence comes from Olivierus martensii, assembly GCA_000484575.1. Taxonomy (NCBI): domain Eukaryota; kingdom Metazoa; phylum Arthropoda; class Arachnida; order Scorpiones; family Buthidae; genus Olivierus; species Olivierus martensii. Next base: position 33,336 of record AYEL01064055.1, read on the forward strand.
TAGGGTTCGGTTTGAGCCCTTCTGTCATAAGTCCAAGCAGTTATAAGTCAAAATACCCAAAAATTTATGGAATGCCCACTACCAATAATTATTATTATACTCCACTATCATTCATAATAAATTTAAAAAATACAAAAATATGAGAATCAAACACAAATACAATATTTTTTATATATCAGATCATTAGTCAGAGAATCAAACTATTTGTCAATTTCATTGATGACATCGCTGTTGTAAGTATAAGTGATCATAAATCAAGGTAGTTTTAAGTCAAGGACTACCTAAATTAACAATAATTGGCAGTATGTCACTTACTGGCAATTCAGTTAAGCATTTAATAAAATTAGTGTTTTTATCTGAGATATTTCAGAGAATTTTGACTCAAGTGAAAATTATTCAGTTTAACTAATATTAATTTAATGGGAAAATATTTTGGAGAAATTCTTTCAATCAGGAATGTTTTATATACAGGTATCCTTCCTATAACACGGTAGATAGATTCCTAAAAAAACACATTGTTGTGTGAAACCATGTTACATGAGACCTGGAACCAATACAAAAAGGAAAGTTACATTCCAAAAACCAATTAAAACCAAATAATTTTCTTTAATTCCACATAAGAAACAATTTAAAAAAAAATATTAACAACACGAATGTAAAGAAAAAAAAAATATATATATACATACACGTAAGACCCTAAAAAACAACATATGTAAAACAAAAGGAAAGAAAAAGTATACAGCCTATATAACAACATTCATTCAATAATTATTTCTTCTTTACCACTGTTCATTGTTTTTATTAACAATATCAACTTCACTTTCTGAACATTTTTCTACATTTAAAGTTTGTATAGCTTCCACTCTCTTTACAAAATCTAATCTAATCTGCTACAACCTGCTAGAAAACAATCGTTCCTTAATATACACCAAAAAAAATTTATGAATAAAAAAGTTTTTCTTCTCTTTCACATTCTCCTATTGAAGAATAAAAACTTATTTTTTATCCAAGAACTGAATGTTGGGAACACAAAATACTCAATTGTAACCAATTAATTCAATTTTAAATTGAAATCAAATGTAGACTGCATTTCGTCCCTCTCGAGCAAACTAGTAAAATTTGCATTTATGACTTATTTTAGCAAAATATTTCTCAATGATTGCAATTTATGAGTGTATTGTGTGTTCATAGTGTGAATTTACAAAATTAATGAAAATGTTTTGTGTTGTAGGAGAGTAAATGCAATACTCTAGATGTGTTAAGTAAAAACTATGTTGTAAAGTATCATGTTATATGAGGGTTTCCACAATTTTCAAATCATGTTAGAGTGAAACAGTGTTGTATGAAATCATCTTATAGGAGGGATACCTGTATATATATGCACTCCTCTAGTTACAAAAACTCTAGTTATGAACATTCATAATTATGAACATGAAATTTCATTTTAAAATTTCACAAAATTTCAAAAACTCTTCAATAATTCTAAACAATATAATAGCAGAATGCTCTAGCATTTAATATTATGTAAAATTACAGTTAGTTATTCTATTATACAGCAGTATTTCAAGATGGTGGCAATTATGCAAAAGAACTCTCAACTTTATAATCAGAACTTTTTGTTCAAATCTATAAAATAAAAAACATCTAATTGGTACAATTGTGAAATATATTATAAAACACAGTATATAAAGTTATTTCAGTAGTTTTTGGAGCCAAATAACAATAATATCTGAGTTATGAACAAAACTTATGCATGAATTATGTTCGTAACTAGAAATGTTCGTAACTGAAATACTCAACAATAATTGTAAAACTGTTTTTACTGTAATGCTAAAAATATTAAATAAAACCATATTAAATATTAAAAAAATAAAATTTTATTTATTTTGTTATAAAAAACATTATGAGCACATTTGTACAAGAAAGTCATCATGGGCTGAATACAAATTTTTTTTTATATCAGTTAATTATTAAATTACAAAAATTCTAAAATTGTGTAATTAGATACTAAATTTTGGTTATAATACACATGTGCATTAACTATTATCTCCATTACTGCATATAAATTGCTATTTCATTATAATTTTTAAATAATAATATCTATTTCATAAATAGCTGAATGATTTTATTTTCTAATATTGAAAAATAAATTTGTTGATACTCTTTTTTTAGAACATTTTCAATTTTTCTTTTTTTATCATTTAATTAATTGTTCTTACTTAATAGTATTTATCAAAGATGAATCAGATGAAGAATTCAAACTGCTAGATTTTGGACTATCAGCTTCTGGAATAAGTTTTCCCAGAGCTTCACAAAACTTTGAACCCATTTCTTCTAATTGAGATATTCCTAAATGATAACCCTAAAATATAAATTTTAAATATATTTTCATACTTAGGTTAAATTTAATGGAATATTAAAGTTTTTGAAATAATTTACATCATATATTCCTTGATTGCATCCTCCATATGTACACTCCATAGTATAGCTCAAAGGTACACCAAACTGTCTCCAGACAGTTATCCGTGCAGTTGATTCTCTACTTTTTTCTACTGTGAAAGAACAATTTTCAATATTGAAAGCAGGTGCAGTGTGATGTAATATAAGTGGAAGGACCTATAAATTACAAATGAGTGAAAATTCAATCATTATTAATATATGAGGATAGAAAATAGAACTGTAACATTTAGAGCTTCAATTAATGATATAATTAAATATCATAAGATTATTGTGAATTTTTTATTTTAGGAAATGGTAATATATTGATGTTTTTGTGAAAATTGTAATTCATATTTACAAATAATATTAAGTAAATAGAAATTAAATATATCTGAGAAATGAAATATATTTCTGAAAAATGAGAAATTAAGTAACCATAAACTATGATATACCAATTAATTCTTACAAGTCTCACACATATAATGTATTTTTTGGCAGAATTTACAAGTATAAATTCTCAAAGTTACATTTTTATTTAATTCATTTATCAATTTGTAATATAATAGTTATAGCTCAAACAAAATTGAATTTGCTGACAGATTTTTTACAAAGAGAACACACGTCAAATTTCATGAAAAATTGATCCAATGGAAGTCAAGCTGATATTTATCAACAGAGAGCCACAACAAAAATAATAGAAACATTTCATAAATATTACAACCATACTTAAAAATGACTTTTGTAGTTCACAGTTAGTTTCTTAGCTGTAATTGAATCAATATAATTTTAAAATTACTTTCTGCCTGATAAAAAGAGACCATTGGTATACAGAGAAATTATAGTTCTAATATATCATAAAAATCAATAATGATTAACCCTTTTATAAAAGGCATATTATAATCAGAAAATACAGTATTTTCAAGTAGAAATAGTTTTAATTTGTTTGCAGAAGTTCTTTATAATGACAACAATGTTTTATCTATCTGATACATAAAATATTTTAAAAGAAAATAAGTAATGGTTGCCTAATTCGATAGAATAATCAAAATAATCAAGCGTGATGCTCTAAGAATTTTGAAATCTATGATCATCTTTGTATAATCAAAAGCATTTCATTTAGTGCAAAATATTATGTAAAAAACAATACAGTATTATATATTATCTTTTATCGTAGAATTTATAAAAAAAATTATAAAATTTAAATATTTTTCAACATATCTGCATTTTTTTTTTATTTCTTAATAGCTGTAAATTTTTACTGTATTATTTTTTTGATAGATATATGCAAAATACTAAGATAAGATCTCCTAGTTGATCATTATTCTCATTCTCACTGATTTATTGATTCTATAGACAATTTTAGTAAAAGCTGATAGTCTGTATAAAATAGAATAAAAAATCATTATTAGCCATCATCTAAATATAAAACACTCTAAAACAACAATTATTTTATATTAAACTTGACAAAACCCATAAATAAATAACTACAGAAAAATGGATATTTAAAGAAAAAACAACAATACAAATTATAAAGTATTATTAGTAGAAGTATAAGATTAAAAATAAAATTTTAAATGCAATCACCTGAACAAAAAGTAAAGCCATAATTTTTATCTCATGAATATATGTATTACCAGATGTCAATATCTAGATTATTTTGGAATTCTCATTACCAGATATTAATGTCTTAGTATTATTGATAATATATATATATATAGTAGTAATACTATAGTGTAGTATAGCTGTGGGGGCCGCAGCCCATATGTAGGACCCGAAGACGATATCGACAGGCGTTGGCCTAAATGTGGTAAGTGTGGCGCGTGTGATAAAATTTTACTTTAATTCAAAGTGATCCAGCACAGTGCACTTATATAAGATTCTTGGATTATTGTCGAAAATTTCTGTGTCGTGGCACATCAGGAGCGTGGTGTCGCCTATCTGATGCACTTATTTAAATGAAGATTAGAGTCAGAGGTGCGGCGTGTTCGATCGCTTAGGGTAAAGTAAAATTTTACTTTATTCTGAAGCAAGATTGATGTCAGTGAACATTATCATTAGGATGATGTACTTCTGAAAATATCAAGTTAACGAATAATAATAAATTTTGATAATTTACATAAAAATATTTTTTTTATTGTTGCTATTGAATAACTATTTTCTTTTCTAAAAAAATTTCATATTAAATTATCACAGTAAAAATTCCATTAGAATAATACATCTACATCACATGGCTCTCAAGAAACTGTTCAAAGTTTCGTTTTCCCTTACATTGTATTTTGTGGAATTGAGCTGAGTTATCATATTCAAATCGTTGATCGTATTTTAAAATGAGTGGATCATTCTAACAATGATGTCATACACCATTAGGATGATGTGTGCAATGTGATTTTTAGACATTAAGTGTGCAATTTCAAAATTTTGATTTTGCTTACAATGAACTTTTTTGATAGACTACAGCTATTTTTCAGTACAAATTTTAAATAATTCTTATTTTTTCGTTATTTTAAACAGTTTTCTTTTCGTTACTTCATTCTTTTTGTTACTTTTAATCTACTTTAGTTAAATATAATAAGCATTTATTGATTACTAGTGAATGGATTAAAATATTCTTAATTAATAATAATGAAAAATAAATATTTTTTTCACCCAAATATGAATCCTAGGCAAGATTCTTGACTGATTTTTGAGTTTTTGCGTCATGTCGTATCAGGCAGTGTGACATCGCCTATCTGATTATGAGATATAGACACAGATTGGAGTCAGTGGCGTGACATGCTCGATCACTTTGGGATAAAATTTTATTGGTATTGTATTATGTGAATTATTGCAAAATTTTCTTCCTGGTCTTCAGAAGATGTTCAATAAGTTATGGTTTTACTTATTACTTCAATTTCTCTAGCAAAACGCTCAATAAGTTATGGTTTTGCTTATTACTTCAATTTCTCCAGCCAAAAAAAGTTGGTTTTTTTTTTATCCATGTATAAGCTGACCCCCACTTCAGAAATATTTTTGAGAAAAACTCTCTTATATACAAGTATATACGGTATTTGTAATTGTTTATTTGATATGAATTAATGGATTTTATTTTATGATTTAATACTTTTGAAAAGAGATACAGATATAGCAGCTTAATGTATTTTCATTATAATGTATAATCAATTTATTGTCCATACCTGCTTTAATATATATATGTTCTGCCATAATATATCAGTATCAGATCCAAAATTTCCACAATTCTAAAACTAACAACACACAGTAAAATCTGAAATAGTTGGCACTATACTATACAGTATATACTCTCCCGTAGATAGGGGATATAATTTTGTTAAATATATTAAACAATCAAATAAAAAAACTTCAGAGTATTAAAAATATTTAGGAAAAAGGTTTGTATTCAGGTGATAATTAATCTTAATGCAGGTGATTAACAACTGATTATGTTATGAATTTAAATAAAAGTAAAAATTATCTTCATTTTATTTTTTAATAGTCAAAATATATTTTAGTATAATAATTTGTAATTCTCTCTTCTATCTTATTCATTGTTTTGATTATGATCCTTATACCTATTTTTGACAAAAGTGGCATGTTTTTTATATATTCTTCAAAGGATGTATTATAAAGTTTGTGCTGAGTAATTATAACCTATTATCATTTATTTATATACCTGATGTGATTTCAATGATATTGAAATTGAAAGTGTTATTTCATGTATTCTATTAATACATTAAGTTCTTTAGTTAACCAAAAAATAAGCACTAATAGTAGTTTAAGATCAAAAGAAATAAACTGTTTTATTCATTAAAAACGTTTTCGGTCATATTTAATTCAACCCTCTTCAATTAACACTTTTTTACTCATTAATACAAGAAAACATTGTAATCAAACAAATTTCAAACTTAACAGAAAAATTTTTTTAAATCTTATTAATGTTTTTTCGTTGTCATGGAGATCCAGAATTTAATATAGGCAATCGTTTTAACAATATTAAACTGATCTTTTTATATTTACTTTCTTTTCGTTAAACCCTTAGTTTTTTCAGTGAGGTAATTAACCCTGTGTTATTTAAACTCCATTTAAGTAACTCTGTTTTGTTAAACTCCTCCATTTACTGCAGGTACTCCAAAATATGTTCCAATCCCATACCCATCTTCCCAACTACCAGTGATGAAATCTGGCTAAAAGAACAAAAACAATGTTAATTCCAAGGAGAAATCCCACAATATACGAGCGATTTAAAAATAATAAAGACTACACGAAAAAGAAAGATATATCAGTGGTATATGTGATTCCGGTAACAAATATAGGTAAAAATCAGAAAGAAGAATATATAGGGATGACAACAAGATCTTTAGAAAGAAGACTTTAGGAGCGTAGGAGAGACATAGAAACAGCAAATATGAACATGTCATTAAGTAAAAGAGTTTATGAAGAAAATATTGAAGTGAAATGGGAAAAAGCTAGGATAATAAAGAAATGTAATACTAAAAAAGAGCCTATCTTTAATGAAACCTGGAGATTATAAGACATTCGCAAACAGAAAATGTAATAAATGAGTATCCGAGTAAGGGACTGGCTCTACCCTGGAGATATGCATTAAAAGAAAATATGTTTAAATAACACAGGGTTAATTACCTCACTGAAAAAACTAAGGGTTTAACGAAAAGAAAGTAAATATAAAAAGATTGGTTTAATATTGTTAAAATGATTGCCTATATTAAATTCTGGATCTCCATGACAACAAAAATATATTAAGAAGATTTTAAAAAATTTTTCTGTTAAGTTCAAAATTTGTTTGATTAGAATGTTTTCTTGTATTAATGAGTAAAAAATTGCTAACTGAAGAGGGTCAAATTAAATATGACCGAAAACGTTTTTAATGAATAAAACAGTTTATTTATTTTGAATTTTAACCTGTTACTAGTGCTTATTTTTTTGTTAACTAAAGATTTTAGAAAATTAGCAGTAGAACTAAAAGTATTATACATTAAGTTCTTTAGTAATTCTATTTAAGGAATGTGATTTAATTTTACAGTAGTATCATTTATTGTATCAGTATCATTTAACATGTTTTTCATGAATACATAATAATAGAATTTTATTTATTTAAAACATTTTTATGTAATTGTAGAAATCTTATCATGCTACACTTAAGGAAAATTCTATTCCTGGAACACTTGTTTTAAATGTCAAAGCCACAGATTTAGATATTGGAGATTTTGGAAAAATTAAATATTCTTTATTAGGAGAGAGAAGTAAAGATTTTATAATTGATCGAAATGTAAGTCTGAATACTTATTAATAATAATAATTTATTTAAATATTCACTATTATAAATTAAACAATATTAGAATACTAAATAAAATCAAAAAGTTTGTTTGAAATTTTTATTTGAATTTTGATTTTATTTATAAATGCTTTTTAAAAAAAAAGAAATAAATTTTATATTGTTATAGTAATGGATTAAAATTACTATAAATTTTTCTGTTCTTCTATAAACACTGGTAAAAAATAAACAGTACTAAAGCAAAGGTAACACTATAATAAAGTTCTAATTTATTATAAATAAGAATGTTTCCAGCTTATACAGGGTATGCCAAAATGAACACAAAAAACAGCGAAAAAGTTAAAAGTCCTGTGTAAGTTAAAAATAGTATTTATATCAGCTGGTATGAAATAAGAATTCAGAAAAAATATCAAATCCGTTATTGTTTACAGGGAATGAATACTCCAAACAAGAAAACGCGTAGATAATAAAAAAAAGTTAGAAATGGAATATAAACCACTGATGATAAACCAGAGTAAGATGCATCAACAGCCGTTGCCATGTTATTTCAGTCGCGCGACGCGTTTTATGTCATTACGTGATCAACACAATGACTCGTCGCTTCCCAGGCTTATTTAAATTAGTTGAAGTCAACACACTCTACTTTGAACATTATCAAGTAACAAACGCGTTTTTACTTATTTCATTTTCCAATATTAACTTATTTTCATAGTTTGTCAAATAGATGACTTGTCGCTTCCCAGGCTTATTTAAATTAGTCGAAGTCGACACACTCTACTTCGAACATTATCAAGTAACGAACGCGTTTTTACTTATTTCATTTTCCAATATTAACTTATTTTCATAGTTTGTCAAATATCTTTTATATAAAAATGTCGAATAACATGTAATTATTATTTTACTTCTTTCAACGTGCTGTATTTTACTATATTTATTTTAACAGCATGTCATTTCCCCCTCTGTTAAATTCTTTTCTACTTCTCCCACTTCTCTTATTTTATCTTAATCACGACGAGAAAAACCCGAGGTGGAGAGTGATAAAGTACAGACATCCCACACTCAATTCTCTACATAGCAATATATATATAGTGTAGTATACTATAGTGTAGTAATACTATAGTAATATATATATAGTAGTATTACTTAGTATTATATATATATATGATTAGAGATTATTTTTATAATAATGGTGAATTAATTAGTCTCAAATATAATCTTTTTGATAAACTATTTTCTGTAGTAATATTTAGTCACAATTTCAACAATATATTTTAATTTGACAAGATATCACATCAATAAAAACGGAAATTCTTTAATATAAAATTAAATCATAGGAGATATCAGTAATTATATTATCACATGCATATTCAGTATTAATATATTTATAGTGAGTTTAGTTTAAATAGCATCAAATTTACAATAATTGTTTCATTACATTCAATTTATAAATTTTACATTACCATTCCTAATCCTTTGAAATTTAAAAAAGCTTTTCATAATTTTTCATGGACTGATTCAAGCTAAATGATGCAAATATTGAGGATTTCCAGTACAAACAAATTAATCATCACTGAAAAATTTCAGATAATAATAGAAGCAGATAAATAATAATGCTCAAAAGTACATTTTGTATAATGTGAGTTTTTAGCTTATCTTTTGAGCAATTTTTGAAGTTTATGTATAGTGAAAGATATATTTTTATACATTATATAAAAGATTTAATATTCTGTTAGCAATAAACAAATTTATAAAATATACCTATAATTATATTTATTTACTTTATGCCATTAGCTATCGTTAATATTTTCATTTTATGGCATACATATATATGTCATTAAAGCAAAACCAGATTAATTATTATTAAGTTATAGGCCATTTATTTTATGGTAAATATTTTGAAAATCTATTTTATTTTAAAGGAATCATAACATTTATAATTTATACTTAATGCTCACTTGATATATATGATCATCACTTTTTTTCCTATCATTTGACCACCAACTTTCAGATGGACTACAACCATATAGGAAGACACTTTGTTTTCTGGAATGTCCATGATAATCACAAAATAGCTGAATAAATAATAATAATATTTTTAACATTCATTATAATTAATATGCTTATACAGTATTTGAAGTTTTATTTAAAATAATAATATACCATAGGTTTTATATCTTGACTGTGAAGATATTGTAATAAAGCTTTTGTATGATAAATACTAGGATGAATTGTAGAAATTGGAGAAAGCCATTGTCGATTCAAATCCTGGCCACTTAATGAACATCTATAACTAATTTATAAATAAATGAATGTGCAACAATTTTTCAAGATAATACAAAAATTATGAAAAATAAATTCCAGAAAATTATATTTAAGTAATACTTGAACAAAGATTCTTCAATAATGTATTAAAAAATTTACAAACTATATATATGTGATAAACTATTCAGCATCATCATCTGACATTAATACCAGTGGCGTAGCTGATGGTCAGCAGACCCCATGATGTGGGGGGCCCCCAGCTTCGTGGGGCCCCAACTGAAAAAAAATCCTCTAAAACCAAATCAATCAATCCCCAATAACCTTGATTTTAATGCAGAACAGTTAAAGCTATTTAATGCAGAGCTTCGACGTTTGTTAGCTGGAACTCTAATACTTAGTGCTAATTTACAATTTATGTATTGTTTTCACATATATTTTTTATGTTTCCGGGTGCAGCGATTGTTTGATTAAAGTGCTACAGTACGTCTAATGCAGTGCTCTCGAAAGTGGAAGCTACCAGAAACTAAGCTGTATACATCTATACGACACAAGTTTAAAATCTTATACAGAACAAGCTAAATCAAATTATGCATATCATTTGTTAGAATGTAATCATGTGTTTAAGATGATTTTAAAATTTTACATAACTCGACCAAAGAAAACATATTAGATTTATTAGAAACAGTAAAAATCAATAAAAAAAATAAAAATAGAATGTGACAGAGCTAAAAAACTTAATACCAATCTACTCATAGAAGAATTTGCAAATAAAAATGCCAAAAGATTTTGGAACGATTTCATAACAACATGTAAACTTAAATATCTTCTGATGTATTTAAATTGTTGTTTAATTTGTCCAAATAAAATTACTTTCATTTAAATCAATGTAGATCTGTTTAAAAGTTTTACAATTTGTATAGTTATCGGCAAAGTATGAAAAGCAGGTATTGTATAGAATGCATAGCGTTTTTAGGCAAAGTATGAAACTAATCGTTTCATACTTTGCCATTCAATATTATATATACTTTCCCTAGGCATTATATAGAATCAGTGAGATGCTATTTAGGCAAAGTATTAAAAGAGAGTCATGAAATCAATATATGAAAATACAAAAGATGTTAAATTAATACTTATTTATGAAAATTAAAAGGAACTTTAAAAATATCAATAATTTTGTCAAACAGGGTACAAAATATAATTTACAGCTTGTATGTATAAATAAAATAAATAACGTTTATAAATAAATATGCAATTTTTTATTAATCCTTTGACTGCTATGGATGCATAAATGCGTACAGGTAAAGCTATTGGTATGGAATATGGACACATATATGCATTAAAAATTGTTTCTATTCAAAAATACAAGAATCAGCGTTATCGAAGAGTTCAAGATATTCACATATATTTAATTTTCTTATCAATGAAAATAAATAAATAATTTATTTGTATCCAAAGCACTTTCATTTGATAGAATGTTACTTCTTTCAGCAAATGACAAATGTGATTGCAGTAACATTGCAAAATAATATATTATTATTATATCATAATGGAGAAATTTTCATTTTAGACAAATTAAATCAATATATGAAAATACACAAAAGATGTTAAATTAATACTTATTTATGAAAATAAAGGAACTTTAAAAATGTCAATAATTTTGTCAAAAAGGACAAAATATAATTGATTCATCGTATCTCAAAAATAAAAATAAAAACTATTTATCTCATGAATTGTATTTTGAGCAGATTTTAGTTATGTTTTATAAGTGAGCTGAACATTTTAAAATTGTCTGCATATTTTTCCAGGAAAAATCAAAATCTGTTAAGTTTTTTGAATGATTTCCTTAAAATGTTTTTTAAAACTAATTATTACAATTGGTTTCATCAAAAATAACAGTAGATCATTCAATTACATTCCTGATAAGAACAGAATTAATGATTCACTTGTTGAATATCACATCATTTTAAAAAATACTCACTTGTTATTCTGCAAATTCCATTTATAGTATATAATTCATTTCCTATGGCTAACATCTTCCAGTCTTATATTTACATAAAAATGTGAGTTTCATCTACTTCAGTCATAAATCCAAGATCAATTAAATTATCTTCTACTATTCATTTAAACTTTTTTCAATATTTTCTGGCAACATTCATATATATAGTAAGGGTGCTTAATTCAAATTAAAAAAAAATTCACCCACCGTTAATTTATTTGAGTACTCAGAAAATATTCTCAGAATATTAAATAAGAATACATTGGATTCTGCAAAAGTAGTGTTAATTATTTAAATTTTTTTCTCACATGTTCTAAGAGATAAAATAAAATCAATTCATTTACATTCAATTTTTCCAAAAAAAAATTTTTTTTTTGTGGATCTTTTAAAAATTAGATGTTCGAAGCCTGGAGTGTAAATGCCCAGCCATAAAGTTAAATCTAAACAATTATTCTTTGTTTATTAATCTTTTCATGATTTCATTTTGCCTCAAAGTGGGGCCAGATTAATGCAATCGATCAAATTGGCTTAGATCCAACACTGAGCGAAAGTATTTATACTTTGCCTAAATAGCATTTGTCATTCTATATAATGCCTAAGCATTATATATAATGCCTAGGGAAAGTATATATAATATTAATCATTTCATACTTTGCGTTAAAATGCCAGGCATTCTATATATTGCCTAGGCATTCTATACAATGCCTTGCCGGTAACATATATATAATAAAATTATTTTCACCTTTATAAAGTTTCACGTATTAACCTTATTAATAAATTAGTTTGCGTTAGGCTTTTTTTACGTCAACATCCTTATAAATAAACGTTGATACCCAGAGTTACAGGGTTTTGATCGTTTACATTTAAGCAAATCATTTTTACGCACACATTTATTATAAATGTACGTTGATGCCCTGCGTTACAGAATTTAGATACTGTTTGAAATAAATTATATTGATAAATTAAAAAGAAGGGGGCTCCATTGGCATTTTTGTGGGGGGCCTCTTGGTTTTCAGCTACATCACTGATTAATACTTCATGCATTACCACTTTAATCTGAAATAAATTATATTGATAAATTAAAAAGAAGAGGGCTCCATTGGCATTTTTGTGGGGGCCTCTTGGTTTTCAGCTACATCACTGATTAATACTTCATGCATTACCACTTTAAATTTTAGAACTGTGTATAAATAATTATATTTTGAACAGAAGCTCTTAACAAAAACATTCACAGTATATATTAATGATTTTAACTTTGTAATGATCAATCTCAAATAATACATTCCAATTAGAATTAATAACAGTTTAAATTTTTATTGTTGATAACCTAAGAATAAATGCATATTGTTATATAGGTATATAAATATATTTTGTTATTGAAATAACAAAACATTTTGGTTTTAATAAATATCAAACATAAAAATAAAATCATTTCATGTATTATAAATTTAATAAAATTTTCATGTTTATATTATATTTCTAAAATTTTAATATTTATTATTCTATCATCAATAAAACTTGTTGGCTGTTATAAATGTAAAATAACCAATTACTTTTAATATAAAATGAAGATAATATAATTTATTGAATATAATAAATAAATTTAATAAAATTTATTGGGTTGTAACAGAATTAACTTCGGTTATAAGTCTACTCACTCAGCACTGACAGGAACCATTTCTAAGGAATATTATTACTGAGGATGAAAAATGGATTCAGTAAGCTAAAGTCATTCAAAAATAACAATAGATAGATAAAACCAGCAACTCAAACCAGATTGAAAAAAAGAACCCTTCTGTTAAGAATAATAATGTTGAGTGTTTTGTGGGATTATAGAGGAATAATACATTATGAACTGCTTAAACACAACAAAACAATTAGTGATGATCTATACAAGCAACACTTCAAAGATTACAAAATAAAATTCAAGAATGTCGCTATGGCCTCATCAACAGGAAAAAAATTGTACTGCTGCATGATAATGCATGGCTGCATGTTTCTAAAGTTGTTCAGGAGAAAATTTTGAAACTGAAATGGTCAGTACTACCACATCCAGCATACTCTCTAGATCTTGCACTATTCAATTATCATCTGTTTAGATCATTATAAAATTCATTAAATGGGAAAACATTCAATAACATTGAAGAAGTCAATTTTTTCATTTTTAAGGCTTTTTTGTATTGAAAGATAAAAAACTTTTATTCAGAAGGCATTCATCAATTGCCTAAAAATGGGATTCCCATTATTAACAATGGTGATCATATAATTGATTAAATGTAAGCCTTTTTTTTTACTGAATAAATTTTTTTTTAATACAACCAAAATTATTTATGTTACAACCCAATATTAAGTAATAAATATGATAAAACCATTACATATCTAGTCTATATAAAGAATACTCTAAAAATTGACATTGATATTTTGCATGAATTATTATATATATAAAATATAATTATGAATAAAATAACAATTTATAAAAATTAATAACAGTGCTTAAGATTATTCTGAAAAAAATTATATATATTTAATATATCATTAATAGATTAATATCATTTAACTTATCAATTAAATTAATTACGATTTAACGCGCCGCGTCGCGACTCGCGAGAACGTTGGTAATGAGATGGGAAATCTGTATTTCCATTTTATAATGCAATTATAATAACATTAATAAGTTAGTAAATGCATATATAGAATGAAATGGATCAGTTAGAGATAATTGTGCTTTAATTCGGGGAGAAAGGTCTTCTCCATGAATTAAAGGGGTATCAATGATAAACACAGTACTGTATATCTGTGTTATTATGTCATTAATCATATAATACTCAGAATGAATATTCTATTTTAATTATTCTCGAGAATATTGCCAGTATTGTTTCTCTAGTTCAGCAATTAGAAAATTACATTTATCTCAACTTTTAAAACCTACAGGTTGTTAAATTATTTTTCTTCCCTTCAGTACAATCGTTTTGTGATTTTAATTAATACAGTAATAATATTTTATTATTGTTTGATTTTAAGCAATAACTTAAGAATAATTGCGGATTTATTTTTCGGTTAACATTCTGCTAAAATTAAAAAAAAAATTTCGCGAGAAAAAATTACTTTTTAGCATTAATGGTCGGAATCAATAATTCATTAACTTAGCTCTGTTTGAAGAAACGTTCATTAGTTTTCACATTATTTTTCTCGGTATAAAAAAATTGCATAAAGGAAAAAAAGCTATATTTCTTTCATTTTTTTTCCCTACTTTTGCTTTTAAATCCTAAATTTTGTGTCCTCTCGCGGGGTGAAATTGTTACTTCCGTCTTTACTGATGATATCATCACTTCCGCCTTGTCTATTGCGGTTTCTTTTACTCCTCTTCTTGCGAAGTTATAAATTTTCTCTCTTTTGGGGGTGTTGTCATTTCCGTCTCGTCAGGGGGTTGTTGAGTGTCTCCTCTTCTCTTTGGCTTCGGTGCGTTTTTCTTCTCTCCCCCTTTTATTCCTCTTAATCTTGTTTATCACCCTCGTATCCGGTCATCATTTCGTTTCCCTTAATATCAAAAATTATTTATTCTTCTGTCGAACTTGCTCATCGTTGGTATGTTGATTAGCAATAACTGATGATTCTAAATTTTGCTTAGTTTCCGTAATTTTATTAGGAAAATATATTTGCCAAAATAAAATAATTAGATGCATACACTTATCATTGATTTTATATTAGCTTTCAAGCTAGTTTCTGATAAAAACATGTACAGCATTTATGAGATTCTGTAGTGATGTTCATCTGATGATAATTTTTATGTTTACAACCGAATCCAAGTCAAATTTACATATACATGTGACAGGATTGGGAAGAAGCACAGATGTGATAGCCTATTTTTATTTTTTATGGGCCATCGTAAAACGAGATGATGGTACAAAGTTATTTTTATCTTATTGCATTTTGATCAAACCAAATTTCTTAAAGGAAAATTCACAATTTCTTAACTTGATATAACCAGAAAAGCGAACTTCAGATGATTGAAATTAATTCAAGATTTTCATTGAAGATGACAACCAAGATACCACTGATGATCTTAAGAGTTTTTAAGAAGAAAACAGACCAATAAAAACAAGATACAATACATAAATTTTGATTATCAGAGGAACTGGATGTAAAATAAAAGCTAAAATATGCATGGTATCTTATTGTAGAATTTGTAATAAAGTAATATAGATATAAACAGTAATCTGATAAATTAAATGAATCAAACGAGAATCATAAATATGGAAAACTCAAAAATTTATATTGCAGGAAGATTAAAATCCCTCAAAAAACGAATGCCGTGACAATAAATTAGAAAGAGTGATTTTATAAATAAAGATCGTTATCTATAAACATATACTACACATGTGAACTAAAGTCCAATCGCTAATATATAAAGCATAAGAAACTTAATTATTTTAATATTTTACGACATTTAATAGTTCTCTCTTTGGTTTTGCTTAATGATGAAAACAATTTAATGCTAATATATGAGTGTGTAGTAAATTAGTGGAATTTATTTTATTCTTTTACTTAGATTGGGTGTGAAAATTATTGATGCGATTTTATTAATATTGTTCATTAGTTGATATTATTGTCAATTACTGAAAATTGTAAATAATATTGATATTATTGTTAATTGGTAGTGAAAAATTAAAAAAATTAAATATTTTATTCCTTATAAACAGAATTAGATATATATACTGGAAAAAATTTATTCCCTTTGATAATCTAGCAGTTGAAACATCCCATGCTAATTTTTAACAAAGCATAGATATAGGCAAAAATCAAGTTTGTGTTTTATTATAAACTTTGTTTGACTGTTTTTTATTGAATCATCTAAATGCCTCCAATAAAAGCAAAATGCATGAATGTTGTTGTCGAACAAATGTAATCATTATTGATACCCTCAAAAGAACTTTACAGTTACTAAACAATAATACTGTATAATTCTAATTGCCTTCTTTTTATCTGCTTCCCATTTTTTTCAGCTATTAAGCAATAAGTGGTACCCCTACAGACCATTCATAATATTGTAATGTATCTTCAAATGAAGGATGAACCGTAACTAGCCAGGCCCGGAGTCTCCCGGAAAAATCTGGAAGTATGGACCTAGAATCGTACTTGGTAGGTGCTAAACCATCGCTTTATCACTTTCTAGTTGGAAAGTGAATAATTTTTTATGTGAAAATGGCCGTCACTTTCGTTCCATTTTCTTAATTTTTACCTTTCTGATATTAAACAGCGTCAATCGGATGGTTGTGTGGAAGTATATTATACTTCTAGTCTAGGGAATCCGGGATTAGAATTCACATCCCACATTTCCAGATTTATGAAATGGTACAGGCCCGGCTCGCTGCACCTCATCCTTCACCTGACGACTGACGCAATCAAGGTTAGAAGGCAGATGATGTGCTTTAGAAGGGCCTATCTGTTAATGGTTAGTATCCAATAGTGTCGACCAGATTAGTCGCATATAAATGCACTAGCTTTCCATCCTTGGGATTCGATTCTCGGCCACATTTCTTGGAAAATTTATTCAGAGTCCGGCCCTGCCCGTCAGTCCTCATCTTTCACAATCCGGTTAACTCTACACAGGGGTTGGCAGATGTGTAAACTTATTTCGTTCCGCTATTTAGACTATACTTAATAAAAAGTGGCATTATCTATCAGGAAAAGTATCCAACAAGATAGAGACGTAAAAATCCTAGAAAACAAAAAGCAGTCGGAAACTTGAATGGTAATAGGAATCAAGACGTGTTGTGCTTCCATTCTGGAAGATACAGGTTCACCCATATCCTCCAGAAGCACAACACGTTTCTCGGGGAGTCTCATCATTCACTTGACGGCTGACCCCACCAAGTGTATGGGCAGACTCTGGTGGGAAATCGGAAGCCCCCGTTGCTTAAACCAAGTTAAACCATAAAGGAGAAAAGTTTCACATATCTAGATGTTTTTGAGAATACGGCTTGGCTGTTGAACATTTTTTTACTTGGCGACCGATCCACAATATTTACTACCAAAGTTCTGACTGGTACCATTATAGGCTGGTTTTCTTCCGTTTTTGTCTTACGCCGATTTTCAACCGGAAATTACTAAACGGTGGAGACTGGAGCATTTCAGATCGTCGGATAAAGAACTGACAATTTTTTCATAACAGGCCGTTCACACATATAATGATGTCGGCCAACAGGTAAAGGATGGGTTCAACAGTCGAGAACTTAAAAACTCCTGAACAGAGCCGAATTATTCAATAGCATCCCCTAAAAACAAGTTAAAAATTATTGAATAATTTTATAATGAAAAAATTTTTATGTATATACTTCCAAAAGGATATTAATCCGGCCTTGCTCTCGAGAAAACTTTTGAAATCGGGAATTATCATTGAGGTAGTAAATCAGTGCTTCATTACATGGCCATCGACCAACTTTTTTCTGTTGATGTGGTTTAACGCTACTTTCCACCCGAAAAGACATATTTGACCCTTGGGATGTCTTGCCGATTTAAACAACAACACATCCCAAGGGTTCACTATGGACCCCTCATATCTGTGATGAAGTCTCAGGTTTTATATAGAGGCTGGGGTTGAACTAACCGTCGTCAGATCCTCGAAAACACTCGGGAGGAATAGGACTGAGAATTGAACCCGTATTCTCTAGATTGGAAGCACAGCACACTTTCACCGCGGTCGTCTGGCCGACTCCTCCATCATGGAATATAGTATAACTCGTTCGTAGTAATCTCCAATTGCAAAACGATATAAAACAAGTGAGAGGGACCTGGCATAACATTGTTATAAATCATATTATTTAGCTTATCGTTTGCAATTGCTTTTTCTTTCTCTCTCTTTTTAGGCTACACTTATCAATTCCTATTAAATATATTAGTCGTTAGCTATGATTGTTCTTTAAATAAATTGTTCTTGAATATAATACAGTATACCGACACACCAAATTGAAATCCTTTTTATGTTAAAAAAATAAAAATATTTAACTTCTAATAATAGGCGGCCGGATGGCAGAGTGGTAACGCTGTCGGCGTGCCACGCAGGAGGACCCGGGTTCGCGTCCCGAGTCTGGTCCCGGATTTTTTCGGGTTCTGGGTCCGGCCCGGTGATCCCCGTCCTTCACCATCCAGCCCCCCTTCACGGTTGTGAGTGCAACCCGTGGTTGGAACTGGCCCTGCCTCCTTAGTAATCTCCCTGAGTGGAAAGGGAGCGTAAATTATGCAAAAAAATCTTCTAATAATTCTATATTTACTAAATAAAATGAGTTTATTAGATTTATTATAGCTGCTATTTTAATAATTCATAAAATAGCAGCTATTCCAAGTAATTCATAAAATTATCAATTATTTTATCTAAATTGGCGCGAGAACTAGAATATTTGAAAACGATTATAAAATGGCATCAAAATTAACCATCAATCACTTTTTGAAGCATATTTCTGTTTGTTCCGAATGTCCATTTATAAGTTTCATTGCATTTCCAACAGAAATCAAGCGCATCTAGGAATTTCCATTATTATATTAATGGCCTAATCTTATCATATTGCTGGTATATTACCCACTGAGACGGATTTCAATAATTTTTGATATAACCCGCTTCGCTCGAATGCTCTTTCCGCTACGTATAATGTTCATTTTTTGACTTACTCCAGTTTTGAAATATCTATGTAAACTAATATCTGAATCAGTTCTGCTGATGACGGTCAATAAAAATGAATCAATCATCTGAAAACCATGACCGACACGTTTCAGCAGATAAAACGTGATAAAAAAAATTCATTGAAGAAATATAAATCTGATATATGTTGTGTGAATTCAAAACAGCAATGAATTTTATTTGAATATTTTTATTATTTTTTTAATCAAAGATTTCGTTTAATTTTTAAACTGATATAAAATTGATTCGATTAAAAATTAATATTTTTTTGATTTTTAAAATTAATTATATGTTAATTTTAACATTTTATTATAAATAAATATACGCCAAAAGATCGAAAATATTCAAAAATTAATAATATCATTCGACGCGAGATGGCGTAAACGGTGTTATCTTCAACTTTTGTTTTCTTAGCTGAAACCAACTTATAGGCAGCTTTGGCTGAAACTCGATGGCTGAGACGTAGACGTAAAATATATAGAGTAACGTGAGTCCCCATCATGTTTACTCTTAACAAAGTTACCTTGGCACATTTCTGGTTTCATTCCGTCCACAACTGTTAAATTAATTTTTTTTTATTAACATTTTCGGATCTAAAATTTCCTATTTTTTAACCTAACAGAAATCGAATAGTAAAAATCTGCCATTAAACTTTTTGTACTACATTATTTCTTTCAGAACAAATTCTATATTTTATACAGTATATTGTATATTATAAAAACCACCAACTGAAATAAGTTTTTTAGTCATATATTATTATTTTTATTATTAAACTATATACAGTATAATTATGTGAAAACAAACAAATTGATACTTAAAATGATTTAGAATACTTTACTAGCCGTTTTACGTGGAAAACAAGTTTTAACAGACTTTAACTATTACTTAGCGAGTTATACAGTCTTAAAACTTCTGAATTTTATTTTCGAAAAGAAATCTAGACGATTTTACAACTGTACAGAATGGGTCATGTCAAGTCAATCGGTAGCATTCTCCTGCTTTACGAGCAACAAAAACAAAAAACAGAAATGAGAACTGAATAGTCTGACAGAATCAGTTCATATAACTGAATATATTTGAATTTTGTTTATACTTAATTAAAAATTTCTTGATTAAACTGTGTCGCTCACAATACGCAATTTTTAAATTAAAATTTCTTTTCTTTTTTGCGAATATGTCGTCCACCTCCGCACCTCACGACTTCTGGAAAACTGATAATAATACAAAGATGTCTTCCACCTTCGCACTTCTAACTGCTGCGAGCTTCTTGAAAGTTATAAATAAACCAAAACAAGCTCCAGTTCCTCGAAAACATCGATTAATTAAAATAAAAAATAAAAAAAAATGCCATTCATCCTGAATTTAACTCGTTTCTCTATTATTCACCACATTTTTTTTTCCTCTTGACAGATTCATTCATTAAACGTGTCAAGAGTTTCAACGCTTGTGTCAATCTTGTCGAACCCGGTCTGTCGAACATATTATCATGCTAAACTTTAAACATTACAGTCACATTCGAGATTTCCATTAAAATAACGCATTTAAAGGCATAAATCTGCCGGAAAAAACAGTAAAATATTTTCCATCGTAAATGAGTTACCATAACTTACGTTGCGAATATTATCAAAAGTTTTAGTATTTTTTTTTTTTTTGCACGTTTTTAAAGTTAAACATTTAATCGGCATAAGTTTTACTCGTTTCATGTAAACAAAATTGGATAAACAAGAAGTATTTGATACGCTTAGCGGCTGTACAAACACTACTTACACATTATTTACAAATTGTTCAAGCGCACTACTGTCAAACGGTTGACTAACCTATTCATTATCCTTTTGAACTAAAATTTATATTCATTGGTTTTTTAAAAAATAAAACTGTTAGAATATTAATGTTTCCACTTAACAGCATGAAGTTTTTTGTTTCTTTTTTCTTTCCACACGTGGTTCTACTTGTTCGCTCTCGCTTTGCGCGCTTTACAACGCCCACTTTGCATAAAATAATCTCTCAAAATTGGTTTTTGTTAGCCTTTTAATATGCTCACAAGTTTAAATACTTTATAATATATGACCCAAGGTACTCGATCGTGGCGGTTGGATTAATGATTTCCAGCTAATTGTCTAATCTATATCTCGATGGATACCTTCAGGAGGTCTTGTACGCTTAAATGAGCTTATAAATCCTGCAGCGAAAAAAAAATTACTTTAGACTACGCAGATCAAAAAATAATAAATATTAACTTCGAGAAGTTAATTAGATATTTAAAGTAACGTAGAGTTAAAAATTAAAATTCTTCGGGTCATTAATTAAAGACGTGATGATTAGTATAACGCTAACAGTGAATGTTTAAATATAATTAAGTCGTTCTAAAGTTCATTAACTTCATTCTGCATGGTTAATTGGTCCATCTGGGTAAACTCTACTTCTGCAGTTTGTTAATTTGCAGCAGATTGATACTTGAGAATGCAGTTTTATGTTCTGCAGTTTTTGGGTTATATGCTCTCATCTATTAATAAGAATCACTTAAAATGCAATAAAAGTCTAGGAATGTATCTTAAATATTATATTTGCGCATAAACTTAATCAGTATTAATATTAAATTTAAAAATAACAAAACATATTTTTGATTTTTCTGAATAAAATTAACTTTTAATTTGTATATATTTTTTTCAGCTATAATAATGAAAATATTAACGATAGTTATGCAGTTTAAATATAAATTTGTCTTATAATTTTTTAAATAATATTATAATCTACTAACCATAAATGCAGTCAACAAGATTACATATAGGCAAAAATTTAAATAATATTATAATCTACTAACCATAAATGCAGTCAACAAGATTACATATAGGCAAAAGTTCATGTTATATCTACAAAAATGGAAATTTAAGACTATATACTGTATATGTTCAGGGTATTTATGAGAGCCTTGTGCATGTTTTAAATTTTAATTAATTTATCTCCTAAATGAGATAAAAACAGTCTGGAAAATGTATTAAAAAGATAATTTATTCCATTTTTGGCATTCTTAACAAATCTTAGTATTGGTAAGTTAAAATAAATATCAATAAATCTTAGTATTTATTGATTTAATTTCCTTACCATTCCTGGGTAAGGAAACTCATTCCTGAGTTTCTGGGTTCTTCTGTGGAAATCATTTAGTCAAACTAGCATGAAATTCCAATAAATAAATAAAAATTAAATTAACTTTTTGATATCTAAAAACTGGGATAAATTACTTTACATCACATTTAAAACCTGAGTTATTAGAACTTAAACTGGAAAAGAACTTTGTAAGCATCTTGAATAAATTAATGCAGCATATATTTTTTTCAGCTGTAATAATGAATATATTAACAATAGTTATGCAGTTAAAATGTAAATTTTTTTTATAATTTTTAAAATAACATTATATAAACCATAAATGATGTCAATCAAGGGTACATATAGGCAAAAGTTCATATTATATCTACAAAAATGGAAATTAAAATTTTATACTTATATATATTCAGGGTGTCTATAAAGACTTTGTGCAGTTTTAAATTTTAATATCTTCTAAATGAGATAAAAGTAATCTGGAAAATAAATTAGAAAGATAATTTATTCCACTTTTGCCTTGGTAAGTTTCAAAATTCTAACTCAGAAACTTCAATAGAAGTGGTTCTTCTATTGAAACTATTTAGTTGAACTTGCATAGAACCTCAATAAACAAATAAATAAAAATTAACTTTTTGACACATAAAACACTGGAATAAATTATTTTTTATCACATTTGAAACCTGTTATTAAAATTTAAAACTGCACAAGGAATTTTTAGGTATCTTGTATATCTGAATTAATGCAATACATTGTTATACTATGCGTTAAAGCAAACAGAAATGTTGCTGAAATATTTTAAAAAGCCTTAAAATTTCTAAAGACTGGTGACGTCACCAGCTACAACCCCAAACGTCACAAGCGAGGTGACTGGTATACGCGTCTTCGTCTTTCTCCTCCATTAAAGTTCAAAACATTCTGTCGTCCGAATTGAATGAGGAGTCTTCTATGAATTTCATTAAGTTTAATAGAAATAATTAATAATTATCGCATCCCGGAACGTGGAGGATGCAAAAGTCGAACAATGATTCACAAACCGGTTTCTCCTTATAATCCGGTTTCGTGTTGGTTTATCATAAATTAACTCCCTCGCCGTTTTGTATATTTTGTAGAAACAATAAAGAAGAATCCTGTGACGTTTTCGTATAAACCACATGTAGAAAGACAGGGGAGGGACAAGTACACCAGGAATGACCTTTCCCATGATGTCAAGAATCAAAAGATCGTTGATCCTAAACATGACCGAATTCCCTCTTTTATATCTTTTACCACCCATAATACTGAAATAATAAAAATTGTTATGAGTTTCCTTACCATTATCAAACGATTATTGGGGAAGTTGAATTCTTAAATAATTAAATAAAGTAATTGCATTTTTACACTATATTACTATTATTAATTGCATAAAAAACGATTATCGATTAATTAATCAGATGAATAGATTATACAGTATTGTAATGCCGACGATTACTCCGAATTATAATTGATGCTAATACTATTTAATGTGTTATTAATTTAAACAAATATTATAAAAAGTTAGATGTATTTTGTTATATTTTTATTAATCAGATATTAAAATTATAAAAAGGAATATATTTAGTGGCGAATTGAAAAATGCGTTGCACAATTGCCATTTTGTACTTTAAATGTATCTAATACGCTGTATAAATAATAAATGCAACTCTCTATTTGAAAGGTGTATTAAAGTAATTTAGAAATATAGTTTTCTGTGTGGATATTTTGAGAACGTTACAAAGTATTTTTGAAAATTTTACTTTTGAGGAAGCGTAAACAAGAAAAGGGGCTTCTTTGCAGTTATCCCATTCGGAACCCCCGCCGAGGATGGTATAATAGAAAGTAGTTGTGAGAAAGTCTTCGCCATACATCAGCAGGTTTCTCACGTCCCGTCAATTGCTACTTTAGCCAATAGGAGAGAGGATTGGTAGGGGCTTCTAGTGCAATAAGCGGGAGTACAGACACAAGAGCATCTATTGGCTGTGGTCGGCGTGGTGACTGTTTGTGGCTTGCGAAGCACCAGTTTAAGTTTCAGTTTAAATCGTTGAGGTAAGTGTTTCACATTTCTAATCTAACCGCTTTTTTCTGTATATTTATATTTTAATTTTTTTTTTTTATTTTCATAAATGTGCGATTTTATATAAGCATGCCGAAACGCCACAGAGGGGCAATAGGCCGTGCAAATTAGGCCCCCGAGAATACAAGAGGTCGCGAATACCACACCCAAAACTCGGTTCTTGTCACGTAATTTTAAGAAATTATAACGTGCGAAATTTTTACTTGAAGTAAACAAATTGTGACTGAAAGAAGTTATTTTGAGAAATATTCCATCTCTAAAACGCCACGCCCTCCCTTCCTATACAAAAGCAAAGTACCTTATCCTTAACCCAACGGTCGCGTCGCTTATGCATGTCGCAACCGATTACGCTCTGCAACCGGTGTACGAACAAAACAAGTCACGTGACGCACACAAAAAATCACAAAATCGCTCACCGTTCACTTTTTATACTTTTATTACACTAGAACTTGTCAATGACCTCTTCAACAGTCCCTGAACTTCTCCCTAAACAGAATTTTCTGGGGGAAAGAAATTCAATCCCTTTCGGAACAAATTTGAGGCTGCACAGGACATGTGCGTTTCATCATTTGTCTGAATAAAGATCATTTTCAGGTTTAAGTTGTGCATTCCTGCTCTGTCTCTCCTTACACTCGAGAACTATCCTACACTACAGAAGACGTCATTGTTTCGGACAATGAAGTTTTCTGTGTGCGTGTGTATATATGTATATGTGTGTGTGAGAGAGAGTGCCTGTGACTTTTGGTCCCGTTAAATATTGCTTTCTGGAAACATGCAAGAAATCTGAAACCATCGAGAACAGTTTGCAGTGTCAGTATCATTTTGGAGAAGGCACTTAAGAATTGTGTAATTTGGGTTTTCGATCGCATAGAATAGTCACTTGTAAGGACATCCGATCGCATAAAGAAATGTCTCAATTAGGGTAATTAACGTGGATTAAGTTAAACTGCCTGGAATGTGCAACTCGTTCACGAACCAATGGGAATGAAGAAGTCCTTTCTTGTAGTTTTTGTATAGTTCACGTGACTTGGGAAGATTAGCCTCGTAGTGTGGCCCACGCCGCTATACTCCCATCCAAATCAATCGAGTCACTGATAACTCGTAGCATCTGCTGATAGATGACATCATTAGTTAGCTCCTGATGACTTTACGAGTGGGCTGACCATTACACTGACTGACTGTAACCAACCCTCGATCAAAAGCATAAAATTTAACATTTTAAACGCGGAATGCCCAGGATGGTTTAAAAAAGATATGCTACTTAAAGAAAAACTTCCTGCGCTGTTTTCCCCGAAAAGGGCCTCTTTCCACGTGTCTGAAAATTCCCTTCTATTCAACTGGCTGACTACCATTATCAGCTATGTGGTTTCTTCTACTGCTTACTTATTTCAGGAAGAACTTAGCGTTGAAAGGAGTACAACGGTTGCCTTTATATAGCACTTCTTTTTAGACAACCGAACGATACTCCTACAAAATTAAAAAAAAACCTTTTCATTTTATTCGATCGCAGCGAGCGATCTTGCAGCTGATGCAAGGGGGGTTGCACAGGCATGCACATCTGTTTTAGTTATATTTTATTTATTTGACTTTTCATCGAAGATCTGCACTGCAAACAAACATCATTCCCAACAGAGGAAGTGTGACCAAAATAGTATCCGTACACTCGCACTCAAACTCTTACACCTGGTTTTGGTTTGCACGTCTCAAGAACGGATGAATTATTAGTTATTCTTCCAGTAAATTTCTACTCTCTCTAATTACTAGGAATGACCAAAGTGATATTTTAATTTGTTTATTATTTTTAGGTACTACAAAGTTTATTTTTGGACTGTCTTTGTATTAACGGTCACGCGATCTCTGTTTATCATTATTATAATTTTTTATGGAGATGCACAGAAGCGAATCTCGACCTTGAAAAGCGAGAGATCGACTGCGATTTTTTTTCCTCGCCGTTTGTTACAGTTCGGATTACCTGCTATTGTCGCCCTCGTTGAGCTGTTGGATACGTTTCACTCCGTTCACCTGACCTAAAGTTGTCCTGGATTGTTTAATGACATTTTTTTCTTTTTTTAACGTTCGCTTCGTCTAATAACGCGTATGGTTCTTGTCTAAGTGTTTTTAATAGCGTAATTGATTCAAGGTTTTTCTCGTTTAATCACGCGACAGGATCTTATAAGATTGACTTCATTTAACTAACTTAAATTTTTAATCACGTGATAATGTTCGCTTAATCGGATAATTTACGGGATTAACACAACACAATACGCTTCATTTACGCGAAGACGTACGTTAAATTGCATGCACTTCGGACGAGTCAGTCGTCGGATGGCTTCGGAGTAAGATTGCAACGTTTCATAAAATGGCGTGTCTAAACGATACTTTGAATAGTTAAAGGAGCCAACTTAAAAAAAAAAATTCCCATAAAACTTCAGAAACGTTTTGTACATCCGTTAAAAATCGTGTGATCTTCGGAAATAATTCACAAAATCACGCAACTAAAGCTTTTTTTAAACAAAAACAAAAAATACAAACAATGGCGGAGAAACTCAAAAACTGTCAAGGTCGAGCGAAAAATAAAAAAAGAGTACAAAGTTAAAATCCAAACGTATATTTAAAATCACAGATGGTATCAGAAAATTAACGTGACAGTGAACGCTTTTTATAAAAGTTAAAAGAGCTCCTCACGTTAACGCATTATCAGTTTAGATTTGCGCACATCATTACTATATTTAGTACAACAGGAATCATAGGCGTTACCCGCGTTACCTTAATTGTTTCTAACCGACCGGTCGCGTGACTATACTATGCTTCACTATTCATACTGATACCTACAGCGTGTTGTTCATTAATCACGTGAATTCCGAGTGCACTCGGTCGAATGTGGTGTTTAGAGTTAATCGAATCGGTAAAAGCTGCGATTTTAACGCTAGATATTCTGTGTGTAACAGTATCTTCGTGAGAGTGAATGCTTTCAACCGCTAATGATATCTTTCTCTGTATAAGGATTAAAAAAAAAGAAGAAAGAGAGAGAGCATGTGGTTTGGTGACGTGCATGCATGGTCAACCACTTGTTTGCACCCCAACAAACATTGAAGTAATTAAATTTCTGCGTCATATTCGGATTTCTTGGTCGTTACTCCCATTACTTCCTGTCTTTTCACATTTAAAACCTTTCACCGCGCTTCATATAATTTTACTCCTTCCTGTTTTATTTATTTTTTGTTCGACGTTCGATTGTTGTTTCTCATAACGGTAGCAATAGCAATGGTTACAGCTTTCTGGGCGGATAAATTTACACGAACTTTACTCGTCACATTATATACGCAAGTCGATTTACGTACTCTTATTGCACTGTGTCGATAGTATCGGTTACAGGAATCGATTTTAGACGCCAATTAACGTTCAAACAATTACTGAATTACAAGTGATAATTATGTAACTCGAAGGATGCCGTTATATTCCATTTCGAATATTTTACATTCTGAAACTCTCGGGTGTCGTTTCCTTCTCGCTCAACGCGACCAATCATAGGACAAAGAATGCGAATCGAAATCCGAGCGCATTTTTCAGAGACGGAGCGATCTACTTCTTGCATCGGTTTTTCTTCTCCATCTTCCAGCTACTGTTTAGTATTGAAAGCAGCTGTCACATTGCAGAGTTAGATTTCAAACACCAAGGCACATTCCCAACTTCGTGTTTGAACCCAGCGGGAATAAACATATGATATTGGCAACAGATAAGAACTAAGTTTAGATTTTTTTTTTCTCGTGTCAAACATAGTTAAAATTACTTTGATGCCTCGTAAATGCCGCATAACTTTCCGATTTGTTTATGACGATTTTTTTCACTGTTTAAATAGTCTTATCTACCAGATGTGCTAAGCATCCCACTTTTAAAATGCCGCTAACCACTTTTATAGCGCGATTTTTTATAGCAAATGTATCCTTTACGCTCAAACATGATATCATTCTGAGTCATTAACACCCCTGTTTACATTCACCAAAGGCCTGAAGAAAGTTTATTCGAACATCAAATACCTCATTACGCTCATAATTTATATGGTAAGCAAGCATTTTAATACATAAATTGTGTACGATTTCAATCAGAGGCTATTATCCAACATTTCGAAAAATCAGGTTACAGCACTTTACAGAAACCTTTTGCTGATTTAATTGAACATTCTGGCATGTTCTTATGCTCTTAAGTATATTTTACAGTGGGTTAAACATAAATTTATCGTTATTTTTCAGTTTGATCTACAAAATAAAGCACATCAACTGCTAAGAGACCAATTAATTAACAAAAGTTGCAGCTGCCATTATGTTTGGAGGGTGAGTGACTCCATTTGCACAAACTTCCCCTTATTTCTCTTAACTATCTTAATTAGCATCGAACAACACAATGCTATTTGTGCAGTGTAACTCAACACACATCTCAAAACTAAACAAATCCCCGGGACAAACTACAACTGCTGCTTTGTTGATTCTTCAACGAGTAGTTTTAGTGTCCGTTGGCGCCCACTCTATTGTAGCCCGACGTTTCTTTATCTTCTCTTTCTTTATCTCTCTATTAACGGAATCAAGTCAAATTGTCCTTTTCTTAACTGCTTTCAATGAGAGGCAAAACTAGGTGTGCGGTGACCCCGACTCATTTTATCTTTATCTTTCAGCCATGGAAGACATCAAAGAAAAGAGATCGGACTCCAAAACGAAGTTAAACGAGTCGACTTTGCCTCTGTTGGAAGACACAGAGTGTGCAGAAAGCAAGGAGAAAGACATCGAACTGAAATCCGTAGAAAAGGAAGATGCCAAAGATAAGGGCGAAGACGAAACAGGGCAAGTAGACGGCAAAGAAATGGATGGCGAGAAGAAAACCAAGAAAGAAAAATCGCATAAGAGGAGCATTTCTTGCGCAGAGACCATGACAGCTGGCCTTAATTTGTTAGATCGGGACGAAAAAAGAGTCAACGACCATGTTAATGTAAGTCCAAGAAGCGTTAACGCTTGTCCATATCTCTGTTGTCAAGAATGAGGTCATTCGGTCATCTAGATAGCCGCGTCGCTCTGCTAATTGCTAATAAGTGACGCGTGTGTTACATTGTTGAAATTTTGTAGCAAACGCTGGAGGTCATCTCGCATTTCTTCATACTTAAACTCTAACGAGCATGGGAGAAGGAAATATGCCAATCACTGAAAGTTTTTAGAAAAACAACGAAAGTAAACTGAGAACACAAAGTTAGAAGAAAGAAACCTCCCCCTATCCCGGATACTAAATTTATAAAGAATCTTCTTAATTACAATTTAACTAAATGAAGATTAGACGTCTCAGTCGTGCCATTTATCATTTTCTCTATAATTAATTTCCGTCGAACAGTGGGAAATGCAGAGGGAACGCGGCCATGTCGCCCTCCTAATTTATATTTTCCGAGTTTGGGAACCGACTTTAAAGAAGGCAGTAACTCATTTATAAAGGAATCCTTTTAATAGAGACTTCTGCTCCTTAAACGCCATTAAAAACATGAGGGATAACGGCGTGCATAATGGAAATTCTTAATTACCATCCAGAGGGGAAGAGGACTACAGTTTTTATATAAAAAGATAAAAAATTAGATGAAAAGACTTGATAAAGAGCTCATAGAAAGATCTGTTATCTGAGATATTATGAAGTCTTAAAAGTGTTAAAAGATGTCGAGACTGATAAAGTGATTCACTCTAGAAGACATAAAATGTTATATACATTTAGGCACGATTAACAAAACCAAAACGAGCATTTTGGGTAATAATTTTTGCAAGAAATATTACAGTAATGGTTCCTATGCATGCAGAATATTTTAAACTTAATCGAAAGTTTTCTTCCCCCGTGGAAACTTTCTTTAAAAATAGCATGAAAATTAGCGACACGCAGAGGTTTTAACCTTCCTGATCTTCTCTTAAATAATTCAAAAGAGTGCAAAGGGCGTTAGGTACCAAAGATAGGATTAGGAACGTGCTTAGAAAAAGAAAAAAAATCCAGAACTGGAATTAAAAATTTAGCAGCATATAAATAGAACATTAAAGGATCAGATAAAGATGAAGAGACAGTTTATCCTTTGTTAACGACTGCATATCGTTCCATTGTCTCAATATCGACGAAGCTGCACGATTTGATTCATATCTCGAGCACAATATTGCAATCTTTTTTCTCGTTTCTAACAGATTGTTTCCAGCTCTAAAAATAAAGTTAATCGCAAAACTGTTCCATTGTCACAAACACAGAATACAACATTAGAATTGAATCCATCATATTTTGTCACTCTAAAAATTCTAAAGAATTCTAACAGTTCAATTATGCGCCATAAAATATGCCTTATATATAAATCGAGTAGTTCTGCTTCTGCAAACCATGAATAATTCAAGAGAATGATGTTCCTCATCCTGAAATGACCCCCTGGAAGAGAACCTGTCTTCAACCTCCTTTCGTCCGGAAGATATTTAGCCCCCAGATATATACGAGAGAAAAAAAAATCATAAGTAATTTTTCTATTAGCTCTAGACATGACCCAAATCCAAAAAGGATGAGTCATGTTGTAGGTTGAGTCATATTGAATGATCGTCCCCTCAGGCTAAGATCGCATACCATGGCATATAACTCCCTTCTATCGCGGTTTCTAATCAAGACTAGAGGCTGGGCTGGTTTGCAGACAAACAGTTCCCATTCAAAAAGCCAGGCTGGAGAAGAATGAACTAAAAGCTCCGACCAGATTCCTTGTTAAATAATACCATACAGGTCTTCTCTTTTCATCTTTTCTTCTTACTCCCAGATTAAAATATTTTGATGGGATGAAAACAATTTAGAAGCTGTCGAAATTTTTTTTTGTAAACTCTTATATAATACAAAGTACTCTTTGTGCGTTTAGTTACAGATCTTTATACAAATGAAGCAGACAAATTTATGCTTCCTATCTTGCGACATATTTTTAAGTTATTTAAATGTCTTTTTATTAACAGTTTAAGTCATAAATTCCTCGTTAATGCAAAGATAAGTCATCGAAATTTTTTAAACAGATGGTTGGCATATTTTCATCAATAATTGGAATTTCTGTCCATAGTTTATGTGAAACTCAAGCTTAATGATTAAAAAATGCATTAAGTAATTTTTTTTAATGATAACTAATAATAGTTTGCGATAATTTAACTACAGTTCTGCTAATGATGTTAAACTGGCTTTATAGCATAATAAACTTGATATAATTTTTTTTAATAGTTGGTATTTGAAGATGTCTAAATTACTTAATGCATTTTTTAATGATAACTAATAATGGTTTGCGATAATTTAACTACAGTTCTGCTAATGAAGTTAAACTGTCTTTATAGCATAATAAACTTGATATAATTTTTTTTAATAGTTGGTATTTGAAGATGTCTTGGCTGAAAGTGATGCAGCTCACAGTTTTAATGGAAGCTGGAAGTCGTCGTATATTGTCTTCACTGGTACAAAACATTGGGTCTATCGAGTGATGACTGCACTGATAGGCATCCCCTTTGCTTTCATCTGGGGTCTCCTGTTTTCACTGCTAATTTTAGTACACGTTTGGTTAATTACACCGATGCTTCAGCTCCTCGAGTTGTTCGTCTTCCCTGTCAGAAAGGTATACATCAAAATTATTTTGAGAATTTTTGTGTTAAATAAGAATGCATTCCTTAATTCTACAAGCTGGTAGTTTATTTATGACTAAATAAAAAATATTAGAATGTAAACCACTGTTAAAAGTTTAAGATCACATCATCTATGTTCTATATAGATTGATCTTCAACTTTTAACAATAGTTTGCATCCTAAGATCAATCTATATAGAACATAGATGATATGATCTTAAACTTTTAACAGTGGTTGCATTCTAATATTTATTACTTAGGGCCACAAATGATGCATAACAGGTTTTTTTCAGTTAAGAAAATTTCTGAAAGAAAACTGATATTTTCATAAAGAATTCTATCAATATAGTTAGCTTGTTACTCTAATATTTTACGTGATGGTTATAAATAATTCAACCTGTAAAATATACATCAGTGTGCATAAAGGATATGCAATCATCAAAGGAACAAATACTATATCTCATTGATTTACTTTTGTATTATCAGCCTTATATATTCATATATGGTTTCAGAATTTCAGTAATTAGCTTTAATATAATATAATTTCAGTAACTTCATACATAGTTTTAGAAGTTAAAAAAAATGTTTAGGATTTTATATTTAATACAGAATTATTTAACTCTATTTTCAAGCTTACAGTTCATTAAAATTTCAATTAGTTCTGTTTGTGAAATTATTTAATTTATATTATTCTAATAACAAAAAACTTCAAAATAAAATATTTAAAAAAAAAATTATGATTTATCAATTCTTTTCTGTAAATCAAAATTTACTATTGAGATAAAGATTTTAAAGCTAATAAAAGATTTTTTTAAGAAATGGTTTAACACTTTCCACAAGAAATGTTTAATTTTTATCTTATGGAACCAGTTTTTTTTTTAATATAGATATGCATGATTATAGACATTTATTATACAAAATGTTTAATATATAATTGAATAAAATTCTGTTTTTTTTTTTTAGGTTTGGAGTGTAATAATACACAGCATTTTAGATCCCTTGTTTAATTCAGTTGGATTGATGTTCAGTGCTTTTAAAAGAAACAATCCTGTGGAAGCATAAATCATCAAAAGCATCATTGATCATTGATCAACAAAATTTTGTGC
Organism: Olivierus martensii; assembly: GCA_000484575.1. Taxonomy (NCBI): domain Eukaryota; kingdom Metazoa; phylum Arthropoda; class Arachnida; order Scorpiones; family Buthidae; genus Olivierus; species Olivierus martensii. The sequence continues at coordinate 66,922 of AYEL01064055.1, forward strand.
TCAAAATATGCTTCTGTTATAATCTTTTTATACTACCAACAGTATTCTTTTTGTCTATATTTAAGGCTAAATAGTATTGTACTTTGTACAATCACATTCAGCCTCAAATTTCAATCAGGAGGGTGAAATGGGAAATTTTATTAAATGGCTGAAATATAATACTCCATTGTAAGCTATATATGTTTTCAGTGTGCATACAATACTATTTTTCTTTTTATAAATGATATTCAATAAAATACTTGTACAAATAGTTTGTTTTTTGATTCAATTATTTAATTTAATTATAAATAATTTCTGCATTGATTAAATTTTATAGGTATAAAATTTTATGCATTGTATAGATACATACATTTCAAATTTGGACATCAAACAGATAATTGTTATAAGGTATGTAAGAAAGATATCTAAAATTCATTATTATTTTTAATCTATAAGACAAAAATCTTAATTTTGTAATAAAATATGATTAACTAAATGAAAACATTATCTTTTCTCTATAATTTTCACTATAAGTGATAAAAATATATTAAATTATCAGAGGGTTGTTTACAAATGTGTTAGTTATTTCATCTACTTCAGAATTAATTTAATATTCTTCCCACACTTTTAACAGACATATTTATAACACATGAAATATTTCCATTGGCATATATAGACTAGTTCTATTTTTAACTATGATTTAGTGATCAACAGAAGTTTTATTTGTTTCACTGTAATAAATTTAATGAACTTTGTAACATCATGTTAAAGTTTTAAAATATTTTACTTTAAAAAATACTGATTAAAAAATAAATTAAAAAATTAAGAATGTTTAAAGAACAAGAAATAAAAGCACAAAATAAGCAATAACAAGCCCCTATAGTAGGGGTAAGAAATTTAGTTGGTCCATAGATTATAAATACATAGTAGTTTAAGTCTCAAGGCTTTGTACATAATATTTACATATGAAAAACTATAAAGTTTTCACATTGCTTTTACAGATAGTTAGTCATCTTATTTAAAAGCATAAAAAAGTACTATTATTTTGTTTTAAATTACCAAATTTGCTTAATTTGTTAATCCATATTTTTAACTTCCCCATGATTTATGTGACAATATCTGTTAGTCCCCCTTCAATCAAATAGTGGCAGTGTTCGGCAATATTTCAAATGACAAAGCATACATTGAAGCACAAGACGACAATGGTAAAAAATAAAAAATTTTTTTAAGATATCCAATTAGTTGATATTTGCTCGGCAATATGTTTGAGCTTGTATATTTTCTCTTGTCAAATGGACACAACAATACTCCTCAATAGCTGCCTCTCAAGGACTTTGATTCTTATAGACAAACAATTCTAAACAAAAATGGCAGTGTACAAAAGATTGAAATATGATCGAGAGATGTATAAAGTAGTTTTACAGCATACAAATAAATATAAGGCAGATCTTCTGATTCATGGTAATTAATCTATAAACAAACCAGGCATCCAGAGGTAGTTACTTAACAGACTCTTGTAATACTGGTCATTTCATATTTCATATTCATAACAAATATTAACAACCTATAACAATATCAGACAATTAATTGCTTTTTTCTAGCACCAATCTATTCAGTGAGAGTTAGTGGTGCAGATTCAGTCTGTTAATAAATCGGCACTGAAAGTTTTTAAAAGGAATTATCTTTTTAATTGTCTTTGGTATGAGATTCGTGACTGTTGATTATTGATCCAGATATTTACAACTTATAATATTCCTGCTGTAATTTATAATGTATCTAGAAGTTGCCAATATTAAGACAGGTATAGAAAGTCAATATATTTTTGTTGTCTTGGTGCACATGGTTGGCTGTCTTTTGTTTAAAATGCTGATACAAACAGCAGACATTTCTTTCAGACCCAATTGTTCTGCTGAGAATGTCAGTTAGCTGACAACATGGATGAACACAATGTTGTGTTTTTAAATATATATGTATATATAGATACAAACACATTATGAAAAAAATGGACTGGTCATAGATGGAACAGCAAAATGCTGAGTTTCAGTTCAGTGAACTAAATTTACTGTTGAAATCCTAATATCAATCTGAAAAAAGAAAAAAAATAATTATTTTTATAGCAAAAAGCTTTAGTCCATTCTAATTGTAAAATCTAATAGTTACCAGAGTCAAGGAGGAGCTACATCTAATAATAATCCAATGTTGGAATCTGGTCCACATTTACCACAATATCCCCCACATTTTCCCTGAACCACTTGTCCATTCTAAAATGATTATAAAACATTTATTTTTAATTTTAAAAACTTTAAAATAATAAATTTTATTGTATTTTTTTCTATAGATTGTTGAAATCACCTCAAACTTCTGAATCTTGGAATCTGGTCGGTTTCCCTGCTTCACCCATCTGGTTTTAGGTGAGACTACAAATCCTGTTCCCATTAAATTAATAGAAAAACGACCTTGAGGACAATGCCTCATACTATAACAATCACCAGATTCTCCATATGGTACTTGCTGTCCATGATGTGTTTGACTGAAGGTAAAATCATGAGCTAAAAAAATTTTATATGTTAAAAAATTTTGTATCTTAATTTAGGATATATGTTAAAATAATTTTTTAAATTCATACTCATAACTTGTAGAGATGAGGCATTTATTCCAATTCGGAAAAAAGTAGATAGTCCTGCTCCAGCTCTATCATCATTTACACAATTGCAATTTTCTTGTCGTGTACCATTGTGCGGACATGTTTCTGGATCCACTAATCTGCATGAAAACGAAAATTGAAATTATTAATTTAATAGTGAATGGCAATAATGTAACTATATTTAAGACTCTTTATACCAAATTTAGATAATTCAGATAAAGCATAAAACTATATATATATTTTTGCATTTAATATTTATATATAATATGTTATATTTAAACTGCAGAGAAATTTCTATGTAAGGCAAACTAGATGATACTAAAAGAGCTTTGAATTACAAGGTATTTATGCTAGAAACAATAAACACATCTATTCTAGCAAGAAAAAACAGAATAATTTAAAGGCTTAAGGTCTCACTAGCTTAAGCCATATCTGACCTGATATTCATCTTTTTACTAACATTTTACACATTATTTTAATCCCTATTGAATCAATGCTCTTAACTATTCCATTATTTGTTTGCTTTGATAAAATGTACCTGAAATAATTATAGTTTCTGTAAAAAAAAAAAAAAAATTGTCATTTTACCTTTTATCATAGATTTCAGAATAATTGTCTCCTTCTCCACTAATCAATGTTACATATTCTCGAGGACTACTTGTATTCATTCCTGCACAATAAATCTTCACATGACGTCCTCTAATTTGCATTTTATATTCACCATCATCTCTCACATTTCTCTTTTGTAAATCGCTACAGTTTATAGGATTACCTATAATTTAAAATATAGACAAAATAATTATAATAATTATAATATAACAATTAAGCATTAAAAATACAAAATTAAAAGCTTACAAGAGCGTTTAGAACAATTTCGTCTGCGTTTTGGTTTTAATGAAAGATCACATCTTCTTTGAGGAAGACGTTTTCCATGTGCATTTACACACTGAACCTTTCGCTTTTGTTTTCCTTTTCCACATTCATGAGAACACTATTTAATATAATTAACAAAAATGAAACTTTTAATAAAATTATATTCTGATATATCACCGATGGAAATATTTAAATAGTTATAAAATAATTAACCTCAGTTAATACCAATAATTTGACCATTAGCTCAAATAAAAATTGTCATGCAAAATTAGTTTGTTTTAAAATACTTCAGAATATAATAATTAAAAATGAAAAAAATATTAAATTTCTAATTAAAATAAAATATTTTAATTAGACACTGAATACAGACAGTATCTAACTTCTATATTCTGAAGATGCACAATTTCAGATTTTATGAAATTTATCAAAAAACTAAAAATAAATAATACTATGATAAATATTAAACTGGTAAAATTTTCTAATTTAAAAAAAAAAAAAAAAAAAAAAATGGCTAGATGTCAATGAAATTGACATACATATTAAGATTAAGTCGATTCTGAAGACCAGTAGAGAGGAGGAGTGGGGTCGAACTCAATACAATGTTTCGGAAGAATTTCTGAACATTGTAAATCTAATTTATATTAAATATCAGAAAACATTTTGTAATTCATACTATTGATAACAACATCAAACTAACAGCATTAATTTCTATGAGAAAATGACTTTAAATTTACATGATTTCAAAATGTGTGTGTGATTTTTAGGAAAAAATTAACAAAACTCGGTGGTAAGTATATAATTGAAGCCTATATTAATCTATTTGTAAAATGAATGCAAAAACTTACCTTCTAATGTCTTTAGACTTTGATGATGCATTATATGTCAGGATAGGAATTAATCTATTTGCATGAGTATGCTGTAAATTTATAAAAATTTTGATGCATTAAATTTATTTAGTCTCATATAATACGAATAATTAAATAAAAACTACTATATACTATATATTATTTATGTTTTACATTTATCATTTAAGTAATGAAATCTTAACATAAACAAAAATTCCTGTCATGACAAGAGAACTTGGACTGTTGTAGTATGCTGAATTGGAAAAATTTTTGCAAGACATGGAACATTTTAATTCATTTTTCAAAATTCAAAATGTAAACATTCCATTAATTTTTTTAAACAAATGATTTTAAAATCATGTTTTTTGACATTTGCTTTAATCAGAATAAGAGAAGAAGATATCTGTTTTCAGTTGTGATAATTGATTGACTGAGAGGCTCTAGTGAAAGGATTTTGAAAACTAATTCAATTTTATTATATATATAAAATACATTTCTTATTTAAATTTATTTTCTATTGATTTGTATTTCAGATACTTTTTTTTTAATAAAATCTCAAAGGAACTGCTTATTTCTTAATTATCACAAGTTCAAACATTAAAGAGTTCTGTTTGTAATTCTGTATAACTGAAGATGATATACTGTATAATGTACTGAAAACATTTTTGCTTGTATTGAAGTGTTAATCTTTTATGTTTGACTGCTATTTGTGCTCTTTAATGTTTGAACTTGTGATAATTGTCTCAAGGGTATGTATGTTTTATTGAATCATAAATCATTTACTAAAGCCAAAACTAGCACATTTCTTGTTTCTTTTGTTATTAACTGGAGGCTCTATAATAGCTAAATAATCTAGCCATATATTTCTAAATGACTTTGGTGTTTCAAAGTCATTTAGAAATAGAGTTACTGACTAGAATTGGCTCAATTCAAATTTGAAGCTTGGGTTCTTAGTTAAAAGACAGAAGCTCAACTTTTTAAGTCTTTTTAAATTTGTTTCATAAGAGATTGTTTAAATTAAAAAACATTTATTGAGTAACAGAAAATTATTCTGTGAAATGCATATTTCAAAATTTTATTGCTTATTTTTGTTAAATTAAATGTATTATTTTTTAAATTACAGTAAAACCTCGATTTTACGGACTATAGGGGGCAAGACTAGTCCATAAAATCGTAAAGATTAATACTTTAATACAAGTAAAAACGTTTTCAGTACATTATATACCATCTTCAGTTATACAGAATTACAAACGTATTGCGTTTATATAACAGTTTATATTCTGTATAACTGAAGATGGTATATAATGTATCGAAAACGTTTTTGCTTGTATTAAAGTGTTAATCTTTTATGTTTGACTGCTATTTGTGCTCTTTAATGTTTGAACTTGTGATAATACTATTGTTATAGACCATATATACAATCAAAAGTATATATATATATATATACACAAAAGTAGACCATATATATACAAAAGTAGGTAGAATAACTACTTAATTCACAATAAGTACAAAATTTATAAAGTTGAAGTACTTCAAAGTTATCTTCAGCAGCAGCACAAGTTAAAACATCACAAAACTAAAAGAGAATACAGAAAGCTGGTATAATAGTATTCAAAATTTAAAAGAACAAAGAATGATTCTTTGTTCTTTAATTTTTGAATACTTTTCTATTAGCATTCTGTGTTCTTTTATAGTTTTGTGATGTTTTAATTTGTGCTATTGCTGGAGATGACTTTGTAAAGTTGAAAGTACTGCAATTTTGTACTTATTTGTAAATTAAATAGTTATTTTACCTTTTTTAGTGCCAATATATATGGTTTATTGAACTGTGAAAGATAGATGATATTTGAGTTTCTGCTGTGATGGTATTTAATATTATTACCAAAAATACTATTACTGATAGTTAATTGTTAATAGTAAAGTTATTGTATGTCATAACTATCATAACATAATTTAAATTATACATATGCATTATATTATGAAAATTAACACATTTATCTTACTTAGTAGTAGTAGCCTTAGTATATGCAACATATGCATTCTTTTAATTTTACAATAATAATTATGCAATAATCTATTCAAAACTGAATCACACAAATTCATCAAGAATGTAAATACAGGTAATCCTTGACTTATGATGGGGTTCAGTTCCAACCCTACTATTGTAAATTGGAAATGCTCAAAATTTTTGAATTGCTTACTACTTATATTTATTATGATAAAGTGGAGAGTAATAACACTTAAACACAAAAATACAAGAACCAGACACAAAACGGATGCTTTTTATAGATCAAACCATTAGCCAGATCAATAAAAAGTAGACTTGAACACTGTAAATTGCATTAACCAATCACAGAATTATCAATGACATCAGTGTTGTAAGTCAAGGAATACTTGTACTACATAAATTAGAAAGTATCTATATTATTATTATAAACAATAAAATATGAACTTTAATGTGCTTCTTCATTATCAATTAGTAATTCAATTTCATGATAAATTCTAATGGTCAAATTAGATAAAAAAAACTCACAACTTAATGTTAATTCTCCAATTCTACATATTCAGCTATATTTATTCTTACTTCATTCCATGATCCAATTTTCCAAAATGTATTACTTTCACATCTTCCTAGATTGCATGATTTAATTTCTGATGGTCGGTTATTTAAGTCACACCAAGGATCTCCATTTTTTTTGGGTGGAGGAATACTCTCAGGATTCATCCAACCATGTGGATTCAATTGATGACATGTAATTCTGCGTTTCTGAGAACCTTTCCCACAAGTTTCAGAACACTGAAATTATATTGGTAAAATCACAAATCATATATAATTTTTAAATATTATATAACTGTTATCTTATTGGATATTTTATTATAGAAGTTTAAATTACTAAAAAATTTTGATATGAATTTTAATAATAATGCAATATATATTATTTAAATAATATTTGATATCAATCAAGAAGGCAGTCATACTTTACAATCAAGAATCAATTGTAATTACTATGCAATTTATTTTGAAATAAAAAACTGCATTTTAATTGAAAGCAATTTGAATTTAAAAGAATATCATTGTAATATAATTTGTGAAGCATCATTGTGAATATCATATCCACAATGATGCTTTATAAAAACATAAGTTATAGTAATACATTATTAATATATTATTTTTTGTCGAATACTTTTTAAAGTAAATTATTTGTAGTTATATATATTTCCAAACAGATATAATAAATTATTTTTACTATTAATACTACATAAGAAATTAATTATTAAATTTTATAAATTGTTCTTATCATCATTATCATCATCATATAATGAAATGAATTTTAAAAATAGAATTTATTATGTAATGAGAAGCAATTTCCTATTGTTTTATCTTGTACTATAATTATAATTAACTTTTTTATTAAAAGAATTTTTATTAAGATTCGAAATACACTGCTCCATAATGCTCTTGCACTTGTTTTCGATAAAAGAATTTTTGATAATTTTATTGAAAATGGAACTTTATGATCGTAGAATCCAACTGTTGAGTATAATAGAAAAACCAAACAATTATGCAATATTACAATATTGCATAATCTTGTAATATTATATTACAAAGATATTTGTGAAATATATATAACAATTTAAATTATAGGAATTTATCAATAGTGACTAATAATTGATTTTTGTTTTTCTTACATTTTTTAGTTCTATACTATTCTTCTCTCATTCTAGCTACATGAAATTTCTTGTATATTCTTATAGATACTTTTGTGTAAATTTAAACCATAAAAATAATTAAATTTGTACCATTTTTAAGCATGATAGTAGATTAAAACACAAGTAATCATTTTATATTTTATCAATATACAAAATTTTGTTTATATTTATTCAGAATTATAAAATATAAAACTCCTCATTTAAAATTCATATCAATTTTCTTTTAATTGACAGACTGCAGCACAAAGAGTTTAGAAAAAAAAAAATGTTTAGTAAATGATTGATTTAACAGATTAATAAAAAAAGTATGAATTAATGCCAAACAATTTTAAATCTGAATAGAGTACTGAATTAAATTTATAAAATACATTCATACATATAAAAAACTAATTATTCATTCTAACTATTAATGAATTCATTAAGAGCATCATTTAGTATAAAAATTATTATTATTCAATGTATAAATGTATGTTTTGCCAATAAAAAAAATATTTTTCAGTTTATATATATAATTGGAACCGAGGATTTTTTATGAAATTGAATTTTGCATAAATTATCAAAATTTCTGAGCATAGTAATGCACTTTCATAGCATTATAGTGCAGTGGATCCTTGAACAATGCAGGAGATACATTCAGGAACTGTTATAGGAAACTGCATTACATGAACCACAAAGGTTATATATTATGAGTGTGACACCTAATTTCTGATTATGAGAATGGTGGGAGATTTTTTCATGAGCTCTTAAGCTCAGATGCTCTAAGCAGACTTAAACAAGTCCGAGTTTCAGCACTGATTGTATATTGCAAGAGAGTCATGGGAAAATTTTAAATATAATTTTATTGCATTCAGACTGTTGATTAAGTCACTCTAAAACTTAGATATTTTAAATAAAGTTTCCTTAAATAAAAAGAAAAACAACAAACAGAATTTGTGTAAGTTGGCCTCATAATATGGGATATATATTCCATGTTATATGAATCTGTACTATACAAGTCAAATGAGCTACTACAGGGTGGCCAAAATAAAAGAGGCCCAGTGTCTTATTAACAACATACAGACAATTCAGTCGTTTACCGTAAATACAGAATACAGAATAGTAAATTATTATGAAAAACAACATACTGAACATTCAATAGGTCAACAGTTCACAGGAGGTGCTGAAACTGTTCACCATGAACTTCGATACACAACTCAGCATGTTTCTGGAAACTTTTGCCAATTCATTTGGTGAGATTTTCACAATCACATTCACTAAATCGCCACTCGACATCACGTGACATCATGTGGCCCCGCTCGAGCGCAGCACTAACGTCAAGAAATAACACCGCTCAGATAGCTTCAAATATCACGTTCAGTATAACACGGGGCCTCTTTTATTTTGGCCACCCTGTATATATATCATAGAATATGTATTTGAAAATGTTTACCTGTTTCAGCAATTGTAACAAAATTAAAAACTGTTCTAAACGATTTTCATTCATAAAATGTTTGATAACTGTTGAGTGTAATAGAAAAACCAAACAATGTTTATTGTGTATCCATGACAATCTTAATAAAATCAGAAAATATATCGAAATGTTAAATTTATCTATGTTATACAGGGATGATTATCACATTAACATGAATACTATTGCAATTTTTCATTGCTTTATATGAATCTGAATTATAGAGGATTGCATTTTACAGGGATACACTGTACTAATACTATATTGTTTCTTGATAATATATACCTGAAATATGAACATAAAGTCAACAAGCAATACATACAATAGAAAAAACAAATAATACTTAATTAACGTAAAAACTGCATAAATACTTATAATATACAATAGATAAGTTCAGCACTAAGTATTTAAAAAACAAAAAACTTGAAAAAACAAACTAACTTGAATGTTAAATGTTATAAACTAACATGTTTGTACTATTAATTTATAAATATAGTATATGTTTGTTTTTGTAATACAAAAAAAAATTTATATAAAACATTTTACATAAAGTCAGACTTATAAATTTCTGATATACATAAATTGGGGAATTCCTGTTCATTTAACAGAAAATTTAAATAATTAATAAATATTTTTGCTTTCAATTTGCATTATTTTTTTCATTTAAAAATACAATAAAGCAAAAATATAACTACATTTTGCTAAAAATATCAAACAAATGGCTTCTCTATGGGATATTTTTCTCAAATATTACTTCCATACTACAGTACTATAGTATTTTCATAACTACTATAGTACATATATGGAAGCACAAAATCTAAAGACTATATTCAATAATAAATGGCAATATCTTATTTTTTTCTATTTTTATTTTCATTCTATATCTGTTTTCTATTTCCTTTTAATATTTACATAAATATTTTCAAAGATTAAGAATGATTTTTTACTAAGAATGAAATTTTCCAAGTATAGAAAGCCTGTGTGTGTGAATATATACATATTTATTTCATTTTCCATAATTCGTTTGACAAAGAAATTCTCCACTAAAATTTTTTACTAAATAAGATATTCAATTTAATATGTCTCTGACCAAGTTATGTAGTATAAAGTTATAAAATTTATGTTAAGCAGAATCAAGTAAAATCTTTTAATATAAACAAGCTCAATTTAAAATGTGAGATACTACAAAATTTAATGTTAAAGGAAAGTTTGCACTTTCAAAATCTTCTAGAATTTAAATGTAGTTTTTATATAGTATGTAGTTTTTCTTATTAAGTTAATGGTATTTTATTATTATTGTTTGAAGCTTTTACTAAGATAATGTATATTCTGGATAAAATGATTTCCTGTCCTTTTTAAAAGCCTTATATTATTTTAATCAGAAAATTATAACAAACATTTAATTTACTGATTAATTGTATAATAATGTTTATAAAAGTTTAAATTACAGGAAAGGAAGTTATCTTAAAAGATATTTTACAAAGTAAATTTACAAAGATGTGATAGAAAATATTATTTTAATGTAACAATGAAACTAATGAAATTAAACACTAAACTATTCATCAAAGAGAAGTTAATATACATTTTGTAGAAATGAGTCAATATTAGCAATTCCTGATTACTTAGATAGCTAATGCATCCTTCCTGATATGAAAGATTCTGATAAGGGGAGTATGAATTAATGTCAAAAGTTTTTAATCTGAATATAGCATAGTATTGTATTTATAAAATCTGATCATATATATTATATATATATATATATAGAATGCTTGATCAGTATTTTATAATTAATTACTAATGCAATATATTACAGGCAACATCAAACAATAATAATATTCATACTAAATATATATCAGTTAAGAAAGGAAATTAAAATTTTATCACATGATTATTTTGTAGTTATACACTGAGATATATAGTATTGGTTTTACAGCTATAATACCATAATTACAATATGTAATTTTGTAATTATAAATCAGATTTTGTTATTTGAATTTTCATTTAAAATAGTGATTAATATGGAATATAAATCACTATTTTAAATATTTTATATATTATTTTAAAATTAATATTTAAATTTAACAGGATTTACTTGATTCTCTATTACAATGTTTTTCTGTTCTCTAAATATATGGAAAAATAAGATTTTAAATGAAAAACATTGTATTAAAGTTAAATAATTATGAATTAAAGATATTTAAGTTATAAAGTTAACAGTAACATACCTCAGACCATTCCTCAGTCTTCCACACATAATAAGGACAATCTATTCCTTTACATCTTCGTAATGTTCGAGGTTTTTTAGCAGTGCATCTTTTATCAGAAACAATAGAATGTTTGCTATCCTGACAATATACATGTCTAAATTTATATCCTGTGCCACAGGTTACATTACACTATAAAAAAATTAATGAGAAATATTAAAACTTTAAATATTTGCAGATCTCTATTATATTATATTTAAATATATGAATCATACTTGATCCCATTTATCTACTTCCCAACGATAGTGTACAGAATTTGTACAATGATGTTGATTACATTCCTGTCTAGTTGGAGGTTTCTTTTCAAGATCACAATGTTCATCAGACAAATCAGTTTCATCTGTAGTTTGGCATCGAACAGTACGTACTTGGATTCCACCTCCACAGCTATGACTGCACTGATTATTGATAAAGATTTTTAAAAAATTCATTTATAATTCTAAAAATTGAATTAGAAATAATATTTAAGATATAAGCTTACTAAGCTCCAATCACTAGTAATCCAAGTTGGACAAGGTTGACTATTGCAAGATGAAACAGTTGGTGGTTTTTGATGAGCTAAACATCGATTACTAATATGACCTCCCTCATCATAACAGGCAACTTGTCTACGTTTTTGTCCTTTTCCACATGATTTTGAACACTAATTTTAATTTTTATTTTAGTAAGTTATATTTTTTCATTCGTAATTATTTAAATAATGCAATACATACTCCTCCCCAATGTCCTGTTCGCCAATAATATACACCTTCTACACTATTATGAGAAATATGTGGAATTTCAGGAGCACGTACTGGAAGAATAGGGCATGGAGAAATGCTACATAATTTTGCATTAGCAGGACGGTTAGTTTGATCACATTCCTGATCTTCTTTTTTCTCATTATCTTTCATGCAGATTACTGATCTAACAGACACTCCTTCACCACATGTTACTGGACACTAGATGTAAAAAAAATTATTAAAAATTTTTTTATATATCTTAAAATATTTTATTAACATCTTTCATTTTTTATAAAACTATTAATTAAAAATATATTAATATAGTGTTAAAAATTAATTTTTGAGTTTTATTAAAACATTTAGATAAATACAACATTTCACCGAAAAAGGTTTGCTAAAATAATTTAGATTACATTTAATTTAATTTAGAGTTGTTAAATATTGTATATTATCTTTATTGTTTTAATCAAACAATATTAGATTGAGATTTTCTGACTATCAAAAAAATTTTTTGTCAATCAAAATCTTAATCTACTTTATTAAAAATTTACATATTTCAAAAGTGCTTATTTATATTTCATTGACTACTATTTCAGAAACAATAATGCTGAAATTTTTTAGGATATTAACTTTTCTTAAAGGATTGAAGTAGCATTAACTAGTTTAACTGATGCTTGAAATTTTTATTGAGTGAAAGCATAACCATAATTGTTTCTATTGTTTTATATTTTAAAAATATTTGCACCCAATAAAACAAAATTTCATGGAAATTTTCCCGATATAAATTTTCTTTCTGAGCAAATTATTCTTTATTAAAACATTATTTGTAAACTATTTTACAAGAAAAATATGAAGAATATGAAATAAAACATTTTTCAATTTTTTTTTTTAATATAGACAATTTCAGATCATGCTATACAATAATTTTTAATTCTTTCAAAAGTTTGTTAAATATAATAATATAAAATTATGTTTATAAAACTTAATTTATTTAATATAATTTGGTATAGCAATAAATATTATAATACTGAAACATAATGAATTCATTTTAGTAAGCATTTCTGAACAAAGAAAGTTTTCAAATACAATATATTGAAACTTTATAACCATTCTGTGCAATAAAAGTTCATTTTAATATTTTTAAATTCACATGTTTTAAATATTTTGTTAGTGTGAATTTGTTAGTTTTTATTAATTTATTAAATATTTTAATTTTTAAAAAAATATGTCTGAAACTTTAATAAACACACACACACAAATTTTATTCTCTATAAAATTTTTACAATTTCTGCATTCTTCTCTCTTCTTAAGATTTTGAATATATATTTTCATTATTTGAATTCTTCAGTACAAATATTTGAAATTTAACATATGGTATATTTAACAAATTTATTTCAAACATTTTATAACATGGGAATTTCACCATATCTTGGTATAAAGACATTTTTAATTAATAAATTATAGGATAGTCAACTTAAATGTGGCTCATTTCACCAAAGAAAGAATGTAAATCACACATCACATGTTCTATAAAAGCTTCTAAGTTCCATGTATTACAAGGTCAAACATTAGGATATTCATTACTACTCCCAATTATAGAATTTACTTTGTTAGCAGTAACACAATCCCTGTCTGGAGATACTTCAAATAATATTTTGAGCTTTCAATTAAAGATGTCCCTTTGATTATATAGATATATAATATGAGATTAATTATCTTCAGTCTAATCATTTCTGCACATTTTAAAATAGCAACAAAAGTAATATATCAAATAATAACTAATTAATTGGAATAATGCATGATGGGATGATTGGAATAAGCCTTTTGAATAGATGCCAAAAATTACTGTTGGGTGTCATTTAAAATTTAGAAGGCAATTTTTATGTCACAAATAACAGTTATGAATATCAAATATCATATTCTTTTTGGAATGAAAGATCTGATTTAAGATGTCATCCAAACTCATTTCTTACATACAAATTAACAATGTAACAAATATCACTTCATTTTATAATTTATATGTCTATAGTTTACATTACATATAGATATTAATAAAAGGATTTCATAATTTTTATATAAGTCTTTTAACATTTCTCCATAAATATTGAATAACTATAAATAAACTTTTATATAAATAAAATTATAGATTAATTATATGATATTTATTATAACTGTAAAAAATATTTTCTCAAATATTATATATATATTAGATGCTTCAATAGCTTGATTAATGTTAATTTTCTAGATATTAAATTAAATTATTAAAAATTAAAAGAATTAAATCAATTACTTGACTCCATTCTCCAATTATCCATTGGTTGCATGGTTGAATTTCACATATTTCTAATACTGGTGGCTGTAAAGAAATGTCACAGCTTGAATCTGGTAATATTTTCTTTTTAATGGAACTCTGACAAACAATATGACGTTTCCTAGTTCCTCTTCCACATGTAACAGAGCACTATGAAATAAATTTAAGATCAGTATCTAAATATAAATTTAATTATATGATTATTAGATTTATACCCACTTCAGACCAATCACCAGGTATCCATTCAGCTCTTTCTGGAATTTCTGTTGTGGAATAATATTTTTCTGTTGTTGTTTCTTGAACTAATGGCAATGGAGGTAAATAGTTATTATTGGTAGTACCAGTTGGGACTATATCAGTTGTAGTAGTAATGCTTGGACAAGTTAGAAGATTGCATTCTTTATTAAAAATTGGCTTTGATTTTAAATCACATTGTTCATCATCTACAACTTCTCCATCATATTCACAATGAACTTCACGTTTAGAATTTCCCCAGCCACAACTCACTGAACACTGAAAATAGAAATTTTAAAAAAGCAATGAAATTACTATAGTGAAATTTTAATAAAATTACGGTAATCAATATCAGTTTGAATACAAAATGTTAGAAATTCAACAAATATATGAAACTTACTGGTCCCCAATTACCAAATTTCCATTGTGCACAAGCTGCCATTTGACATTGTTCCTTGTGAGATGGCACAGAGGTCGAATCACAAAATGAACTACTAACTACTTGGTCTATATAACGGCACCAATATGGTCTTTGACGTTCCCCTGTGCCACATGTCACAGAACACTATAAAATATATTTTATGTTTTTAGAAAAGGGTCAACAATATGCTTTTCTGTTATAAATTAAATTTTGATTTTAAAGGGTTTGATTACTAAAAATAATAATTTTAAGTATACAGATTTATATATAAAATATGAATTTCTTAAATAAAATTAAAATATCATTGTGCACAAGTTTTAAAAGATGCAGAAAATATGCAAAAATATTGCAATAATATATTATATAGAAAAAAAGATACATTATAACTAAAAGATTAAAAATGCAAAATTGCTTAATGTTTAAAACTAATACTAATATTTTCTTATATAACATTTATTATATTTTATGATTAGAATATACATATCTATATTATAATCATTTCATATATATGAAATAATATATATTATTTCATATATACAAATGAAATAGTAGCCAATGCATTTTTATAAAATTTCTAATTAAATTTCTCAGTTTACTTTTCAACAGGTCGCCAAGAGGGGGTGACATCCAAGACTTTTGTCACGGGCCTGGCATCGAAAAGGGCCCAACTGTCGAACCTTGAAGTATCACATAATGTGTTCGATAGTTCATATGCCTCCTATCTCCACCCAAATCAGTTGTGCCAAAATAAACTATTTTATATATAGGCCTAATAGTAGTCTTATAGATGGTTTTAAAATTTTTATTCATCCCTCACCGAAGGTTTTTAAAATTTTTTTGGCCTCATCTCAGATGATGCCAAAAAATTTAAAAAACCTTTGATGAAAAAAATTTTAAAAAAATTCTCTTTTTGTTTAATGCTTATATTTTGTATGATATGTTTTGAATTTTGAATTTATTGTACACTTTTTTCAAATAAATGTTTAGTGTTTTATATGACTATTATTAAACCAAAGTGATGTACATTTTTAAGTGGGACCTAGACTACAGACTTGTCATGGGCCCGAAAATTTCTATCATCAAATAAATGTTTAGTGTTTTATATGACTATTATTAAACCAAAGCGATGTACATTTTTAAGTGGGACCTAGACTACAGACTTGTCATGGGCCCGAAAATTTCTCTCGGCAGTCCTGGTTTTCAATAAAATTTATTAGTTCAAAAATATTTGAACTAATAAATTAAAATAAAAGAAATTTAAAAAGTATAAATCTAAATAAAGTGTTTATTTAAGAAATATTTTATTTATTTTATTTAATTATTCTGTATTAATTTTTGTATTAAATATAGATTATATTTTAAAATTAGTTATAAAGATAGTTGAACATTGCATATATATTTTGCATATTTAACATTGCATATATATTTAACAATACATAATTTTACCTATAACTTATTTTTAACTGCATCATTCTGTGATCATTCTGCAAAGTTTGATGCTTAGTTGTTATATATATAGACAAATACTTTATGTAAAAAAGTAACTAATATATAATATATTAGTTACTTAAGTATAATAATATATTTTATCAAAATAATAAATTAAGATATTAGATTATACACTTAAATCAATAGCATGAAAAAAGTAAAGAGGAAAATTTTGATAGCAGTATTCGAGATTCATAAAATAAAATACACAAGAGAAAAAAATCAATTATATGTATTATTAATATATATGTTTTTCTTTTAATTGTTTTTATATCAAATATATTCTTATTTTTATAGTTTCTCACAAACTACCAAAATGCCTTTACTGCTTAATTATAAACATTAAAAGTGGAACACAGAAATATAGATAAACTTTGATGTATATTTGTTTTATTAACCTCAAGAACATTTTTGTTCCACATTTGGATATTCATCAGCCATTCTATGTAAAAAACAGTTTATAATTCCTAATACTGAGAAAAAAGTAGGAATTTCTATTTTTTTCTTATAATGTCATATGCCATGATCTAACAAATTCATATTCTAGAATTCAAAGGTTATTTTTGATAAAATGTTTACTTAATGACAAAAAATTAATTTTAATTTTTCTTATTATGTATTTAGTATAATTAATCTTGCTTAAATATTTCAAGGATATTCTTAACAGCACAAAATGATTCCAATTTTGAAACTTCAGTTTTTAATTGGCCTCACTCATTTAATTATATTACACAGCATGAATTTATTTTTTAATGTGTTCAAAATTCTTTAATTACTGGAACTTAATGATTAAAAATTTATGTCTTCCTCCAAAAATATGATAATTACAAAATTATCAGACTAATACATTACTAATAAAATTATTTTATTATACATCAACATATAATTAATTTTCAATTTTCTAATATATAGCAGTATATTATAATAAACTACAAAAAATATGTGTGCATCATTATTTTTATTAATATAAATTTTAATTACCTTTGTCCAATTTCCAACTTCCCAATGTGGACAAGGACTGGAATTGCATGGCCTCGAAACAAGTTTTAGTTTAATATCACACAATGAATCTGGTTGAGTTTCATTATGTTCATCAATACATCTTGCAGAACGTATTTCTATCCCATCACCACAAGTCTGAGAACACTGAAATTTTTATAAAAGTTCATTAAATATTTATACATAATTATATATGACTGTAAAGTTTTGTATTGATTCATTGCTGAAAATTAATCAAAATGCCATATTAAAAAATTAATAATTTTTGTCTTACTCTTGACCATTCTTCAAATTCCCAATGAGTATTAGCACATGGTCCCTCACATTCTTCATCTTCTTCAGGTTTTTGTCCTAGATGATCACAAGAACTATCTTCAAGTATTTGACTGCCATCATCAGATTGCTGCATGCACTTGAATAATCTTTTCCTTATTCCTTTTCCGCAATTAGAAGAACATTCTGACTTTTGTACAACTTTCCATCTAAAATATTGATATGATTTTTTAAAATTAATTTTCTAAACTTAATACTGTATATGAATATAAATGCAATTTTCATTTTATTTTATAAAAATAATATGATATTAAATATATATTAGCATTAATTTTATTCACCTTAAGGAACACTGTAAATTACAAACTTGTGCAAGTCGAGGTGGTTTTTGATTTTCTTGGCAATGTGCTTCATTCACTATTCGACGATTATGTATTTCGACACATATTGGTCGGCGATATTGTTCTCCTATAATCTCAAATCAAAGTTACATTTAGTTATAAATAATTTTTAAATTAAATTAAAATTCATAAAGAGGAATTAAATTTTTGCAATTCTCACCTTGACAAGCTCTGCTACATGATGACCATTGTTTCTCTAAATCCCATTCATATCTTTGCGAATCTGATAAAGAAACCGTATATTGGAATCGCACATCAGGAGAATGTAAATTTCCAACTGTCAAAACCTAGATAATAATCAAGGAAACTTAGATGTAAAAAAACAACCAATTGTTTTTCAACTATATAAAAATTTACTGACCATTACTATTAGATCTTTTTTTAGCTGTTTTGTTGTATTAATCCTTTCTATAATTGAATCAGAACCAGTATATTCTAAAAGTGTACCACCATACTGTAATACTTTTGGAAACATGCTAACCATAAAATCTCCATTCAAAATATACTTTCCACTACTATCCCTTAAAGCTGTAAATATAAATTTAATAAAATTAATAATCTAAGAATATATTAAAACAATACTGATATATTTTATAGACAAACTTTTGTCCTATTTTGTATAATTTCTATATTAATATGCAAACAAATGATTGCTGTTTGGTCAATGTATATTTGTCAAAGTTCACTTCAGCAGTCATAGGGTTATTTTTGCAAGCAATTCATATGCTTATCTTTTGATTTAAATTTCATAAATCTACCATTGTGAAATGGTTAGATATACTTTCAAAGAAACAATATATGTATGATATATAATGCAATAAATAGAATTCAATGATTGTCAAGAATATTTCATTTTCATTGTGCAAAAGTTCATGTATATTTTTTATGGTTTAATATGACAAATTTACTTCTGAAAGTTATGAAGAGTTTGGATACATTCTGTATATTAAAAATAAATATTTAATTTATTTTACTTTCTTTATGATATATAATAATATCAAAATAATTTGGTATCTAAAATGTAGTTTGAAAATCATTAGACAGCAAACTGTTATTCTTTATCTTTATTAATCTAATAATTATCATCTTTAATACTACCTTATTTATTTTGATACCATAGAAAATATCAAAGTAAACAGTCAAGATATTATATGCTTACAATGTATTTTTTTATTAGAATAAATATATTTTAATTATTTCTAAGTTTTAATATCATAATTTAAATGAAAAAATTTGAAAATTTAAAAAACAAACTATTTATTTTTATATAAGAAGAAAATATAAATTAATTTTATGGTTTTAATATTAATCTAATTTCTATGCCTTCTACTTAGAATTCAAAAAAACTAAAAGATATATATTAAATATTAAAATAAAAGAATTATTTGTCAAAATATCACTAGAAATATGAAGATTGATTTTCAGTAATATTATGCAAATACTTTTTCTTCTTTCAGATTATGTTCAATAATAAATATTATTGTTATTTTTCTTACCTAAATAATTATCATCATTGGAATTTTGATATCCAAACTGTCGAATATCTAGATTACTAGCTCCAGCAGGAATTAATACAATATGATTATATCCTATAATCATTAAAAAAAATTAAAATTAACATTTAATAATAAATAGTATATATAAAATACTTATAAAAAAGTAAACATTGTGAAGTGTATTTATTATTTTAACATTTATTATTATTTAAAATATATTTACATATGTTTTTAACTACTCTTCAATAATTGAAACAACTTTACAGTATATCAGTGATAGTGACCTTCATTATTATCTTAAACTATCATTTTACATAGAGTAAAATGTACCATGTACTTGCTTCAAGGGTCAACTTCTATCAATAAAATCATATTTTTGGATGATATTTTATGATAATACTGGTATTACAATTGCTAATTTTTAATGTTAACTATCATACCAAAAACTTTTTTGTTTATGACCAAAACAAAGAATGCACAGTATTTTATAAAGTGAAATAATTTTACAGATAATGTCAAAATATTTTTAAATTTGTATTCTGTAATATGATATATTTCCATTATTACAATAACAAAGGTTATATCACATAAATACTGAATAACCAAATTAGTATAAAACAATACCAAAATAAACATATTTTCTGCTTAGTTTGCAAAATAATTATGATCTCAATAAAGTTTTAAATTGTTAAAAATTTTAGAAAAGTTCATACCATATTCTACACTATTGAAATGACCAGCTACTACTCTACAAGTAGAATTATCACCTCCACATATTCCACACATGTCAAGTTTTTTATTGGAATCGAGTCTATGATCACAACCAGCTGGCTGCAAAAAAATTAAAAAATTTTAAATTGAAAACTTTTATATTGCAATTTTAATAATAATAAAATTAAATAAGTATAATAATATCAAATTTATATTTATAATCACAGATAATTCAACAATATTATAACTTTAAATATTTTCTGATTCAGAATTTATTGTTACTATAAATCATATACATATGATTTTATTGAATAATTATACTGTAATCAATTAATCAAATTTTTATTTCAGTAGTTGCATGTTTGATTTAACACTTAAGAGATGAATGATTTAAATTATCATGATTTATTCAAAGCTTATATTAAGAGTTTTTCACTTACCAGACATTTACCGTTGACACACATATCAAATGTATCTGGACTACATGGAGTACCATCTATCACTTTGTCTTTCAAAACAAAGTAAGCAGAAGTACCAACTGCTCTACAGTATAATTTACAAGATTCTTGTGGATTAACTGGAAAAGTCAAGAATTATTTTATATAAGATTTTATAAAATATTTTTCAGTTATCATCATTATAAATTCAAAATAAATATAATTCAATTATGTGTTTATTCATTGTAAGAATTGCTGACAGATTAGCTTGTATTTAAATATTTATAATACCAAATTTAAATTAACAAAAAGATTTAATTTTGATGATTTTTTGTTATATAATTTTATTGTTGGCAATATCTTATAAATTTTTATTATAATTATTTCTTTAAAGCATTATACTGTTCACAATATTTGTTATTACATTATTTATTATTCATTATTTTTGTTAAAGTTTTGTTACATTCATTATGAACTTTGAAATTATTTAACTATAACTGATGCATGACAAAATAAATAAAAAGGTGGATAATATATTTTAAAATTAGATTTTATAAAATATATTCAACTTACTTCCTGCATGCTGAGGTACCCATTTTACATTTGAATATAAACCAGGAAGATTAAATGTTTTTCCATTAAATGCAGCACACTGTTCTTCTCTAAATTCTTGAGATCCATAAGGACATGGCTAATTAGAAAAATGTTATTAGTTTATCCATCAAATAAAAACAAACTGAAAAATATAAACAAAATTATGAAAGTATCATTTGACATTTCTCTTCAAGATTAATACACAAATTAATTACATTTTATACAAAAGAGGACAGCATATGGTAAGCTTGTATTCATTTTTCATACATCTTTTTTATTTATAATATTTTATAATTATTTCCAGATGACTACAACACTTGTATAATTTTACAATAATATCGACAATATTTTAGCCTGAATTTAATTCAATTAATATACTAAATTACTTATACAGTATAAAGAATAAATTATAAATTACTGAAAATTACTCACTTGAGTATGACATGATCTATATCTGACACGTTTTCCTACACAGTATTTACCTCCTCTTGCAGGTCTAAGAATAATTGACTTTTCAATTAATTTCTATATTATCAACGATGGAAAATATAAAAATTTGACTAAATGAAATATTAAAATAATTTGCTCCTTACGCTGGATTATCACAAGATCTCTCAGAACGTTTTACACCACCACCACAAGTGCGAGAACATGGTCCAAAACTCTGCCATTTACCCCAGTGTCCATCTACTGGAAATTGACTTGCAGATCTCATTCGTACACATTCACCTTGCTGACACCACTACAAAAATTTTTATTTATTAAATATTGATATCTTTATTATAGTAATTATCTTATAAATGCCAATATTTACCTTATCTCGACCACATACTGTGCCATCAGCCCAAGGCATGTGTTGTGTACGACAGCCGCCTTGTGTAACATCCTCCATTGTGCACCATAAACGTTTACATACTGGCATATAGGGGCATATTTTTGATCCTTTACCAAATACTAATTCACATTGATTGTCCATATCATATGATAGTCCTGGTTGATTATTAGCATGTTCTTCAGATAAAAGTTTGTTGACTGTAGGTTTATCTAGCATACATTGTCCAAATCCTGAACTATAATTAAATTATTTTATATTAAAATTTAAATATTGATAAAAAAATTAATTGAAAATATAATGTATCTTTCTTGTACTATGAAAACTATTATAAAATGCTAAAGTTAAATTGATGTACTGTTTTATCATTGTTAATTTTATTCTGTAAGTTTAACAAACTGACAGAGAATATTTGGAAACTAAAAGGAAAAATAGCATTCTACTACAAGTGAATGAAAAATAGATAATATATTCCATGTAAAGTTTGAACAGAATATGATTCTCCATAATATGAAAAATAATGCTAATAAATACAAGAATAAATATCATGAATCTTCAAGTCAACTTGTGCTATATTGTTTTTGCAAAAAATACTTTTATGCTCTTATCATCAACATTGATCCAGATTTTAAGATATTTAACAGATTTTAAGATATTTTCTTTTACAATTATATAACCATAAATTCAAAAATGGAATTTGAGACTGTGTTCATAAAAGTATATTTTATACATAAAAATATATCTTCCATGTTTACTTCCTGAAGTATCTTATCAATTTGTCATTCTTTAATTTTGAAGACTCCTGCATGATGTACAAATAAATTGAATGAATAGAATGAAAAATGGCCAACAATTATACAATTTACAAGAACTTTGCTGATATCTGTTCATAATTATTATAATAAAAGAGTAAAATAATAATAATAATAATTTTGATTTTACATGAAAGTTCATTAAGTTGAGTCAGCAGTATAATTGCAGCCCACAAATCTTGCAACTGTATTAGGACCATCAAACTAAAAGGCCTTTTCATATTATAAACTTTCTAAAAGGGACTGATGTAGGAGAACATAAGTTGAAATTATGCTACTTAACTAAAAAATGAACTCAGATCACATACTCTAAATAAGCTGTAATGTAGTGCCGACTGCACATTGACCAACTCCATGGGTGACTATTATAATCTAACATTCTTGCCATAACATGCAATCGCTGTCCTTCATCATTAAATCTAGCACATTTGTGGTCATCATCATGAGGAATACTTAATCTAAATAGAAAATACTGTATTAATTAAATATAAAAAAAATTTCATAATTTTAAAAATATTATAATTAATTAGAAATTTAAAATTATTTATTGAATCTTATATAAAAAGAAAACATACACATGTCCCAGTTCATGAGCAATAGTGAAAGCTGCACTAAGTCCATTATCTTCAACAATGGCACAACTACTAGAAGGATCACAAACAAGACCAGACTGAGCTAAACCTGAATAACAATTAGACAAAAAAAAATTAGCATATTTTATTTCTCTAGCATTCTAACTTGACAACTCTCTAAAATAATTTGTTTCCTTAGTAATACCTTAATGACACTAATAAATATATGTAAGTTAACCTTGTATCAGTACTAAGTTTTCTTGCCCTGAGGATTATCATTAAATAAATAAATCTAAATTTGGATTAAGAATGAAACACTATTATCCATTCTTATCTGAAATACTGTAGAGGCAAGGATAATGAAATTTAATATGATAAAACCTTATTAAATTTCATTATCCTTGGTTATAATTTCCAACAGTTGTAATTCCAAACGTGCATATTTTTTTTAATAGGAAGCATTAAATATACATCAATACAGTAAATTGTCAGTAGTAAATCTTGCTAAGTAGGGCATAAAACAGCAACAAAGATTGTCATTAACAGCAAAGAAGTTATTGTAATATATTTTATTAATACATGACTATATAATATTTTATCTTTAAATTTAAAATTGAATATAATATTTACCCAAAGTTTCACATGTTTTTGGTAACCTGCACAAGTCTTCTCTTTATATATGAAAAATAAAAAAAAATTTCTAAATTTTTAATCAGATTTTGAATTTTAAGTATTAAGGAAAAAAAATCAATACTTGAGAGGTAATCATCAATAAATAAAATTATATTACCTGGTGAGTAAAACAGCAGTGTCATGATGACGTGGGCTAGAATCATCATAATCATTGTATAGCTGCTGCCAATTGCAAAAATTACGCAATGTTTTTGCTGCACTAGGATATATAATTTCTCTATCCTTAAAAAAATAAATCATACAAAATTATTTTTTCTTTGCTATATAATTAAAAAGAAATTTGGAACGAATAACAATAGCATGATTTTTATTTTAAACTGATATAAATTTTAAAAATCATTGAAAGATTTTTTACCTGAGATTCATTCATGATCAGTAATTTGACTACAGCTATATTAATGTCATTTCCTATACTTGGATGTTTGTAAATGAGTGCAACCTTTAAAATAAATTGAATAATGAGTTTGTGTAATTTGCACATGTCAAGATAAATAGAATATTAAAATTGCTTTTAATTCATTATCTTTTACATAGACTAAACTTAAAGTTATACAGTAGTAAAAGCAATCAGATTAATTATATCTGACTCTGCATTTTAATAAAATAATATTTCAAATAGTTATTAAAGTATTATTCTATTCATGTAATATTAAGTTGATTAGCAGCAATGAAGATGATATCATTGATCTTGAACACAATTTCTCTGCTCAAACTACTAATATGTTACTTTTCATAAATCGAAAATTTAGAGATTTTATTTTATTTTGAGAAAATAGTTTAATGACATTTCAGAAACATTAAAATACATAAAAATTACAAATTTTTAAACATACAAAAGCATTTGTTTAGGTCACATCAAACAGATATACTCCACTTAGCTATCATAAACATTCCACTTGGTTATTACTATCATTCAGTAATGAAGAGTGACATAACTACAGTTTCAAACATTTAACAAGTTTTTATTATTAAATATTTAGAACATTCCTGTTATAATCCAGTTTGTTAACATATTTCATCAAGTCTTGGTAGATAATCACATGATAATATACTTAAAGAATAATATAAATATATTGTGTAATCATTTAGTACTATCTTCACACACAGCAGTATTTTTCCTTTAAACAAAATAATGCAGTATATTCACTCTGAATACATTTTATCATTCAAAGAAAATATTTGTTTAAAACAGAATCACAAATTATCTGTTGCTTCATTCTAAATACCATATATCATGGTTCTTTCACTTTAGAATAGTTTTAAAATGATGTCACAGTGTTTAAGGAAAATATTTAAGTTTTGTTATTTATTCTGATCATCAACAAATTACTTACCGTGGACATTAATGTCAAGATATAATGCCTAAGGTTGCTTTTGTGATAATTAGCCATTTTACTGTCAGCTACAACCATAACTTCTAAATGCCTTTCAACTGATACAGATCTTCTTCTTCTGTGAAAGCGTTTATTTTGCTTTGTCCTATTTAATTTTGTGAAATCCAATGATTCTAAAAAAAAGGCAAAAATCATATAAATATAACCAAAAAATTGGAAATTAATGTATGAATTCTAAGATCACTATACTACAGTATTAGAAGGTTTTTGTCTATTTTAATATACAGTGACATTCAAATATGTTTTAATATAAACAATGTCAAGTTATACACTGTATTAGAAAATACATTATTGGTAACCTAAGTGTTAAAGTACAAGAAGTACTATAGCATGTATAGGAATTTAATAAGGAAGTGAATGATAGTCTCTACAGTTAATGACAGATGTAGGGTATAAACACTAAACACTTCAACATAAATAGCCTCTTTTAAACTCTCTACACGATCTTTTTCTCAGGATTTCAATGCATAGGTCAAAAACCACTCATCTTCTAGTCCTGGCAATCACATGTAGTCGGCTAATCTTCACTTCAATAGATGCCAAAAAAGCTGTTTATAGAACAAAGACTACACGGGCCAAGGTCGAAAACCACCTGTTAATTCTGAACTGTGTCAAGGTTTGGACACTAAGAGATTTTCCCCGAGCAATTGCAGCAGTGTGACAGAATTCTCTAACTTGTTTTGAGCGGTCAAGAGGAATGAACGGTTAAGGAAAACAATGAACTATTAAGAATTGCGTCTACCGGATGGACAATTGTATGTATTATGCCCCGGGCAAGGTTGCTTATGTGTCACTCTCGGTCACTGCACCGGGTTTCGCCGATTATGACGAAACTTTCACCCGATCAACTGGATTATTGCGTTTCTTTGCTCTGTGTCAAGGACGTGCACCTACTATTCCTCTTTACTTCCCAGTATGACACAACCTTGGCTCAATCTTGACCTCAGAAAATCCGGCTTCACACTATCCACCCCTGAATCACGATTTATTGATGTCGTGGCTAAGTGGACCTCTAAGTTAAGATGATAATTACTATTAATACTTGCTTATTTGCCAATCTAATTTGATAATCGTCCTTTTAGTTAATGATAATCATCTCGTGATAAGTCACCTCGTGCTTTCTACAATGTTGATCCTGTTCTCTTTTAATACAATCAACACTCGCTCAAAAAAAAAACTATAAATAATCCCCTCTAGACTTATAAAGTGTTTATTGATCTTAAAGCATGTTTAATCCCAAACAGGCCTATTTTAATTAACAATCTGTAAGCTCTCTGATAATGTGTCATTCATCAAAAACGATAAAGAGGAAAAAGAAAAAAAACATAGGGAGAGGTTAAGACGATCAATCAGCGTTTATGGGAGGTCTCCATTCGTACGAATGTTTTTTATGTGTCATCTTTCCAAAATCAAATTTAGCATTATTAATATTTATAACATGCTGTAACTCTTAACAGTAAGTCTTTTGTGTCAAAGTTGTGACGCTATAGAATCACGTGTTGGAACTGTCACCTACTAAAGAATACAACTAACGACAAGTAGCAAGCTGTGAGAAGTGCATAACCCCAGGGATGTCGTGTTTTCCTCTGTAATTAGCTCTATTCAAAAGCCATCTCTCAGTTGACAGCTCCAGGAAACTCGGTACGTCTCTATAAATTGTATTCGTCACCTTTCACTAAATACCTCCAAGTCGCGGTACTAGGATGCAATTGTTCCCTTTCAACATTTGCAAGAGGTAAGAGAACAATTGCCTTTCTAACGAACTTAATTTTATAACCAGGAAACAGCTAAAAGTTCTGCCTTTTAGACTCTTTACGAGTTCTCTAATTCAATTGCCAATATTATTCAATAGAGGAATGAAAGGCATCTCAAAACATTCTTACAGGGAACAAAGGGCTTAAGCATGTCTCCAGTTTCTCCACGGGTCACGACAAACATGGAAGCGCTTTCTAGAACTCAGATGAATCCTTGTAGATAAGCTCCGAACCGCTTCTAAAAATGCGAGCAGACTTATTCTCCATCAGTTAAACAGCCCTATCAAGAATTTATAACACACGTTGGTGTTCGTAAAACAACACTACAGCTAAATGATTTGCTAATCTGTCCAGTAAATTAGCTTGTTAGTTGAAAATGTACAGACAGCGAGTGACCCTTGGACTCGACTGTTTGGGTGGAGTGAGGCAGATCAAGTGAACAACGAAGGACGACTGAATTTAGGAGGATGGTTTCAAGCTCAAGGACAATTTCTAACAGCATGTCACACAAATCATGTGGACTCTTCTACATTTATTTTTTTCTCTTTCGTACTCGTACATGACTTAGTCTGAATGCCAAGATTTGATAAATTTAGCGTTAAATAGCCGTGAAATGCTCTTCCTGATCCTATACTGACTTTACATAAGCACTAAATACATTTAAACCCATCGTTAATTTCCTTCTATACTATTGTAACAATAAATATCGGACGTAGACTAAACTCAATCGACTTGAAACGAAATTATCAAAAGACGTTCTAAGAAAACAAATAACCTTAGAAATTAATGGTGTTTACTGTTTACCAGCCATCACCCAGCCAAATTTATTAACGGTTGTAGTGCTATGTCAACTGTATTTGTCAATATGGATGTTGTTACGCTATAAAGATTAGTAATAATGGAAAGATAACATTTCAAATTTAATTTACGATACCCCTGTTCGTAAACAGTATAAAAATACCGGATTTATGCCTGTATAGTTTTAATTAGTGTAACAAATAATTAACTGGTTGTGTAGCACGCTAAATACGGTGTTTAGAAGGTTATGCAGTCATGAGTTGGCACATAGGTGAAATTGCTTTGTTAAAAAAACATTGTGTGTCTGATACATCATTGCTCTATTTCTATGAGGCTGTTTAACACTTGGATGCCGATTTTAAAACACTAGTGAAATGTATTAACGCACCACGATACTAGATGGCATCGAGGAAGCGCGGCCATCTTTTTCCCCCCTTTTTTCAATAGGCAATACCTGAATGCGGAGATAAACGCGCGTAACTTGACATTGACTGAATAGGATTTAAAATACCCCAAGGCCTTTTTTGGACAATATGCCCTTGTTCCAGTTTGTTTTACCACCACCTATTCATAGACGCCACTATAATCTGACGTTCCCCGCAACCACCGATTTTATTGGACTAATACTCGCGTTACGAGAAAGTTTAGCTTAGGATACTTTTACTTTCTCTGGCATCGTGCCCGAGGAAAGCGAGGACTGGGCGGAAAATCGCGGACGAGGTGTGCCAGGAAACGAAAATTTGGGATGTTCTAAGAAAGCGACTCTTCGGAGTCACGTTTTGCTATGTTTCAAGGTCAAGATTCCCAGAATAATTAACCCCGAGCACTCACGTATCGCACGCACCGGAGGCCCCTTTGCGGGGGAATTAAAAAAAAATCGATGAGGCCCAAGTTAATACGGCTTGTCACCTGCCCGAGTGCGTTACGCATTTACACTTGACCTCTCTCTTCTCTCATACACTGTCTGTCTGTAGACTTCCGACCCCGAATGTCAAGGAACTGCTTAAAGTCGACCTTGAGGAAGAACCGTATGCGAAGATCGGAGTTACAAATCGTCGATAGCCCCCACCGCTTTATCTGTTCGAAGATAAGAGGTTATCTGGAGTAGAGTTACCTTGAAACAAAGTATAAGTTCATTGGAAAGATACTTACGTCGACCGCACCTCCCTACGTGATCAGAAATAATCTATGAAGTGATGAAAGTATGGGCGATACATCTAAGTCATGATGGCACCTCCCATAGAAGGTGCCGCAACTCCGTGGAATTCACTATTTTGAAATTTCATAACCATAAAAAGTCACTTTCGATATATACCAATTCCGGTTTCGGATTTGGAAAGAGCCAAATATCTGGTGTTGACACAGCACACGTGTCTTGTCACATCTGCAATGCTAGAAAAACAATTTTTGTACCGCCGTTAACATTACGCAGATGATAATCTGGCAGTTGCAAAAATAAAATTCGTAAAAATATTCGGTCGGAGGAAAAAAATAAAAAATATTTTTAAAACGCTTTTATTCATCTACAAAAATAATTTACGGACTGGCAATAATTACGAAATCATCTCTTGTAAACTCGTCCCTCCTAAGTCATAAATGGGAATTGGGGAGAATGAGTCAAAGAGGCCGATTTGTTACTGCGGCAGCAGCGTGTAGAAGTGCTGCCAACGTCTGTGCAACTTCAATAACAAAAGCAGAGCGTTTTCTTCCCTTTCATACCATCCCTGAAGGGTGGTCGTTGCACAGCATCGTCCATTAATATCCGACGTGTCTGGACAATAAACTGTTTTCTGGAAGTTGGAAAAAAAAATTATTGAAAAAAGTCGGTTCTAAAACTAGATACAGGGCTATCTTTTAGTTCATCTCAGCTACCGTGGAGTCTTAAAACTGCGCGTATTTCGCTGGATAAAAGGCTCGTAATTCATGCAAACAAAGCCAACAGTGTGCTTCTCAAACGGACTGAAGACAAAGAGCTTCTTATCCGATTTGCGCTGTGGGTGCGTAAAAAGGGACCGTAAATCTACTGATCGAGCAAAATAGGGAGGTTAATGAATTTATACTGGGACCTTGGCACACATAGTTCATAACCGACTCCGAACTGCGAGCGATCTAAACCAGGAACTTGGTGCTGGCATCTTGTACTAATCGATAGACGTAGCTAATAAGCTTCTTTTAACCAACTGCCAAATTTGATGTGGACCACGTGTGTAAACAAATCCAATTTATGCGTCTTCCCCCCTCTAAAGCCAAAAGCCGAGGTGTATGGTTATCGCTAACCTCGAGACGCGAGACCTTTTGCCCCAGTCTTGTCCAATCTTCTGAATCTATTTACTTTGTATTTAAACGTCGTTCTGAGTGGCGACTGTCAGACGTTTGATGGAATCTTCATTAATCTTCTTTCATTAACAAGGGGCCCATCTCTTAGGGCATCGTTCGACGTATCCTGTTTCAATCCTTTCTACCTCTTCTATCGATTTAAAAATCGCTGCTATGTGCAATTTACAAGAGGCTGGTTACTTTTAGATGTCCTTCTCCTAAATTGGTAAGAATGCGTAACGATTCAAACATCGTCATGAATCATCCACACGTGTTTATATATATATATATATACACACATACATATGTATTTATACACACTATATCAATTATTGAGAAAGTAATCCAAATTTGGCTTGTAGCAAGGAAAAAAAAAACGCTTTGTCGCTTTTTAAAATCGATTGAGGTTATTCACACTTGGCTTACTTAAAATATTGATGACTGAAGAAAGTTTTATCTAATCTGATCGGAAAATCTTTAATTTTTATGAATCTTCCCCCCTTCGTTTATACCTTTCCAAGGACGTCCTTACTATGTTATCGCTACATCAATCGCAAATCGTTAGCGACCTTAATCGATGCCGCTTCCTCCTCCGAAAAACTCATTAGAGGAGAGAAACGGTCAAGCTCGATCCTGTTAAAATGTGTCGGGGTCGCTGATATCATGGATAAACAACAATAGAAGTTTTTCTTTCCTTATTTTCGTTTTAAATAAGGGGTCATACAACGAATCACTAGCGAATCAATTATTGTCTCGTTAATGTCACGAAGGTCGTAAAAAGCGTTACCACCTTTCCCAAGCGTGATTCATCCCCGGTTGGAATTCGGAAAACATGCAAAGATAAACAGCCCAAAATCGGACAATAAATGTAATTTACGACTGGTAACATAAGCAAAAAGCACAGCAAATATTTATTCTTCCGCACCTGTTCCCTTTAAGGAACAAAGTTATAAAAATTTGGAGGAAAGTGTGCTACCCGCTCTAGGCCATAAGAATGCAATGAGTAGAAAACGTATGCGTTTCGGCCTGTTTGTTGATACACAGCCCTCGGGCCTCCCGTAGAGCTTGAGGGTCCAACAATTTGACACCTGCAGTCGTGGAAGTGGGGTCGTGACCCACGGTTAGAAGGAAACTGGCGATTAAAAGAGAAGATCAACTCTGCCAGTCACTGTTTTCTAAACAGGATACAATATCGTGATATCTGGAGGAACAAGGTGCGAGACTATTTATAAATCCGACAGACTGGTACCAGAAACTTTTGACGTCATTTCTAAATCCGGGTGTCTGAATGTTTAACCAACAAATTTGGGATTAGCGGAGTGGCATTTGCAAATCGCGCGATTTACAACCAATTTTTATCGCAGCGATATGCCGCGAGTTTTAACGTTCGCCAACCTCGAAATAATAAAAATTCCGCCAAATTTAATTACGAAAATTTCGCTCGTAGCCACGTACTTTTTTAATACATAATTTATGAGCGATGAAGTTCAGTTGGAGCTACCAGAAACTGCTTGTTTACGACTTAAATCTGATACTCCGTAGGAAGAATTGCTTATTAGCGATAATCATCTAATCTGTACTTTCTTGGATATCATTTGCAACCTATTACTAGAACAAGAACATTTTTTTTCTTCTATCTTGGTTCGACCACAGATGTTCAACAAGGTCAGTGAATCATAATGTAACGGATTAAGTAACAAACCGCAGATGTGTGGCGTTATTAAGAACAATATTAGGACATGCCGTAGTCTGTTGTGTAATTTCGGAAGAGCAACCTGCTGCCAGGTTTTTTCGGTCTCAGTTTGCTGTCAATTTAGTTTAGTGAGAACATTATCACGACCTAGTTTCCTCTAATACTCTAATTAACCAGAATTGGACGAAGATCCACCTGATGAAAGCGAGTGGCACCATTTCATTACTTGTATCTATGTCACAGAGTCATAATCAGTTTACGACCCTCATAAACCGTATTTATAATATTAATCTTCCTTTTTTTCTTCTTCTCCTGTCCTCGGTTAAGTAGAGTGCATCGGAATTTCCAATTTCTGAGCGAAGGAAAAAAAAAAGAAATCCAATTATCTCCTTTGCAACAAGAATAAATTGTCAATTTATTTACTTAAAAATTTATCAATTCATCTTCATTAATTTTTGTTTAGGGACCTTGAACACTTCTTAATGAAAGCTGCAGGAAACTGTAATGTCAAGAACTCCGCTTTTAATGAAGCGTATGAATCATTTATACGGTCCTTGATATCGGAGTTAGAAGAAAATGCTAGCGAGGAGAGTATCTCGGGAAAAACAGGAGGGGGAAAGGGAGCATCTGCAGGGAATCGCAACATGAATAGTCCATAAATGGACGCGGTCAGGTGTTGATAAAACAAACCATAGCCAGACAACTCGGCCACATAAAAATGTCATCGGATGTTGTCCAGACCGAAAAAATAGGTTCAAAGGTTGCACCAGAGAACGAGGAATAGCTGTGTGTGTGTGTGAAAGTTTACAAAGTATTAGCGGATCCTTAATAGCAGGAATGGTTTTTGTAAGGGCGTCCTTGAGTAGTATAATAAATCGCATTTATAATAAATCCTAAATTAACCCACGTGGGAACATGTAGTCTCGTAAGGAATGTCATCATCTCTCGATAGGAATGCGGAAGATGGACTCGCGATCAGGTAAGTGAACTTTAAAAAAAATTAAATAAATAAATACCGTTTAAAGTTATCTCCGAGTTTTTTTATCGATGTTGCCAAACCAACAATTTCGTGTTAAAAAAAGAAAAAAATAAATATATATATGCCACTTTTGCACATCGGTAAAGTTGTTCGCAGTTGGAGAATTATCTCCGAGTTTTTTTATCGATGTTGCCAAACCGACAATTTCGTGTTAAAAAAGAAAAAAAATAAATATATATATGCCACTTTTGCACATCGGTAAAGTTGTTCGCAGTTGGAGGTGAAAATGGGGTTCCACCTTTAATGCTTACGAAACCGCCAGAGACAGACAGCGTCTAGTCAAACAGCGGTCATTGACTTGAAGGTGGCAACAGCAGACGTCGAAAGGGGGGTAGTAAATCGGCAATTAAGCCTCCGCTTTTATAAAGCGCGGATCAAGGCACCAGCCGAGAAACTGCGCTTTGTATGAACCGTAATCGCTCGTTTTAGCTCGCTTTGAAATCGTAAAATCGATTAAAAATCGAAAATCGGACACGTTTAAAAGAACAGGGAACACGTTGCGTTTACAGCTGTTAACTTCTGTTTTTGTTCTGATACTGTAGAAGTTAAGTTTTTCTGGGATGGTTTCTTCCTTCTTTTCTTTTTTTTTTTTGTTTTCGTTCCTCGTCTCGAACACATTCGTCCCTGAACCACTACCATAGAGTCATTTATCAGCAGCCACCTCCACACAACCCACTGTGTAACAAGAATCCAGGAGAGCAGAGCAGAATTTCGAAGACTCGCCACCCCAGATGCCCGACTTGGTGAGAAAAATCCGCGAAAAATAGAAAATTAAAAAAAAAAGTCAAAAACGGGGATTTATTTATTCGTGGGTTTTTGTTTGTTTATAAAAATCGCCGGTTCGGATTCTTAGAAGCCTTGCAGGATTTGATCGAGTAAACAAACACCCAACCGTTGACACAACTAAAACGCTTATATAGTTCATGGTCGGTTGTCTGCTCTCAAAATAACGACCGGATCCGTGAACCTAAATACTAACTGGACTTATTTCGAAATTGTTTAGAACATATATATGAATTTATAAATAAAAAAAATATATATATATGTATATCAGAATCACGGTTTAGTATTACCGTATGCGTGTGCGCGTATATACAAAGATATCGCGTTTTTAAACGACGTAAGACATCCATAAATATCACTCGAACTATTTTAGCTTATCATTGAAACAAAAACCTAGAACAGGAACTGTGTACTTACCATCCACGTCGCAGCTCCGAGTGGATTTTCCTAAATCTGTCCTTACATTGGTGATTAGATGAGGTCTTTCAGACGATGATGGATCGATGGGTTCGATGATGTAATCGCCATGAGAAGCGTGCAAGAAACCTAACTGCAAACACAAAAAAAAAGAAAAAAAACACAGACTGTAACGTCAGCTTTCCAGTTGTACAACAGTGATTAACGCCGCTGCCCTCCTCAATGCAACAATACATTTTTGCAGGGAATACCTTGTTTTCGGGCCGCCACCGTATTGCACTCATCTGTCACTGGTCTCTTATCTGCTACATCGGGGTACCCACTAGAAAAGTGCAGCCTGGAGGGACAAGGAGATTAGGTGAGGTCCCCGGGCGGTCAATTGAACTAGTCTTAACTTAGTACGGACTGACAAGTACAGGCCATAAAATACAACTGTATCAACAGCACTTGTAAGCGTGTGCGTGCATTGTTATTATTTATTAGAGAGTTTTGTACGCCAGTCAGCGATCGCTGTTAACGAAAACGACAAATGGAACGAATGATGGCCTATTGAGTAACGTATTTCATTGGTTGGACAAGAGGGATAATAGTTTTGGACCACACAAGATGTGGAGATGGGAGCGGCGCATTGCAAGGTATCGCAGAGATGATAGAGCATGCACTACAAGTTTTCAGGGGAAAATGCCACTTCGGCAATGGCTCCTTTACCTGAAAGACAGTTTTTTAATGCATCGGAACATTACCGTGCTCGGTTTAAAAAAAAACGTAGTGTGATTTGTTATCTGGATGTATACACGAGAATGAATGAGCCATATATATGTCAGGGAGCTCTTCAAATAGTAACACAAAACACGATATAGTCCTATCTCACTTTTGTATTGGGTGGGTCAATTCCCTTCCGGAGCAAGAGTCATCGTGCCTCGTGGTAATTTTATACTGCACAGAGCATTCGGTGCGTTATGACCTCCAACCTACACAATTCGGTGACCTTCGGCAGTAATAAAATTCTCTCGAGTCAACAAACATTATATTAAAGAGTTTCATAACTTTTTTTTTTCCTTCCTCCTCCTGTGGGGGAAACCAGAAAAAGAAAATGGCGTCGGAAGAAATCGGAAACTGTGCGGTTTCCATTTGCTGCGAACCGTATGAAAAAACAAACACAGAGAAATGATTAATAACCCGAAAGCCTTGCCCTGCTAGAAACCAATAAGGTGAATTCTTGTATCCATTCCAGAATAGGTGAACTTTAAAAATGTAAACAAATTTTCCAGAACCCTGCGATTGATGTAGATAAAAAGGAAAAAAGAAAAAATCGAAAGTGGCAACAAGCCAAAATATTGTAATCTGCATTTTGATCCTGTTAAACGTGTTTCTGGGAATCTGTTTATTAAAACTCGACGACTTACGTAATTCCTAAATTCCCCAGCTCATAACCGAAAGAGTTAAGGAGTTGTCCTCGTTTTTAGCAGCTTTATAAGTGTGGTTCTCAAAGAAGAACGAGGAGGAGGGAGGAGGACAAAAAAGCGGGTTAGGAACGTTACGTCCATCCGGAAAAAAATGAGTATAAACAAACATTTATGTTGAGTACAAAAGCTCGAGTATTAAAAAGCGACATTCCGTTCTTAGTTTACTATTCGAAGAGGTTAATGTCACCACCCATATATCTGTCTGAGGTAGAATATACAATGTATTCACACGGAAACAAATAAGAACGTTCTTTGTAGACTCCACTTCTGCTTTTTGAGCACGTATCGCGGTGGGGGTACTTTTACCTCAGATTTTTCAAACGGAAAGACAGTTCAAGGTCTGGAGACAGGTATCCAGTCGTCACCCATGCTAGTGACGTCATCAAAATGCGAACCTTTTTTTTTGTTTAAGGCACCCTCCTTTAGCCACCTGCCCCGTTCTATTAGAGACTTTTCCTAGAACAGAAATTAGGACATCAAATGAAGGACCGCGAAGGTAAGGTAATAAAAAAGTGATCAGAGGGGGGTTATTAGTGATCGCGTTTCCTTCTGTCCTACTTTAACCCGGCGGCTTTCCGTTCTTAAACAATCGTCTGGAGTATATTTAGAGGTGGGCCAAGTTCTGCTTTCGATGTACAGAATTAAAAAGGAAGGAAAAAAAAAGACGACGACGTCAAAACACTAACTTTCCTTCATTATAATGAGGTTCGAGTTTCCTTGACTTTTATTTACGTTATGTCACGTTGCCAGGTTACGTGATGCCCCCAAAAACTGAATTTTTTCCCTTTCTCTTGTCCTCTTTCACAGGGCGACTGCTTTCGTCTGGTTAAGTATCTCTTACACTTAAAAAACTTTTTTCTTCGTTACTAGAGATTATTTTAAGTGTGTTTCGATGTTTGCTAGAAGGTATATGACTTAAAACGAAAACCGGGAATGCTTCTAAAACGCTGGACAGGGCGTTAAAACGGGACTTAAAAACGTCATCCACGCTATCTTATCGAGACCCATATTTAACCTACATTTATATTATCCGTGACACCGATTATTGTTCAAAATATTTTGAACAGAAACAATAAGCTTTGTCTTTCGATCTATAAATATTATTAGAGAGAGGGAAAAAAGTCGCAAATTCATGGTCGGAATGCCACGAGTTGGTTTCTAGAATTTAACCCCAAAAAATGGGGTTTTTTTTAGCAACGGAGATCGTGGGAACGGGACATCTTTCAAGTCCGAGGGGCGACGCCCCAAACCAAAATACAATAAAGCAGATGTAATCTTCTTTCTATTCAGTGCGTCGAAGCCAGGGAAAAAGTGACAGGGAAGATTTTTCGGGTCTTATACACTGGCGATTTCAATCGTAAATGCCATCTTGGAGCGATTTGTGAAGAGCCCTTATGCTCTTCGGTCAAAGACACACAAGCATCTGGTTGTTATAGCTAAAGTTAGTCAACTGATTCTGCGAAGAAAGTCTGCAAGATTTCGTTCTGTTAATTACAGGGTGTGTTACGCAGATGGTATTACCAATTGAGTTGGACTCTTCTTGCTAAATTTATATCATCTCGTTCAATCTGCATAACCGAAATACACTCCTCTTGCATTTCGACGTATCGTTCTCTCGCTTTATTTATTTATTTATATACGGAACCAGAAAGAATTTTCCGTTTTTTTATGTTGTACTCTAACCTGTAGAATTTCTTGAATAAAAATTATGGAGACGAGTCAAGCGAGAAATGTCATCAATGAAAGACGAACAAGTTTCACTGACTGACCAACTGACTCGACCGAAAATCCAATCAGAACTGAGTAACCATAAAGAAGAAGAAAGAAAAAAAAAGGAGGAGGCATGTCAGACAAGTTTTTCTTGTCTGGAGTAAGGTGAGGCGAAGTAAAATCCCTCTTCGGTCACGTACCAAACATGTCACCCTTTCTACCGGATTCTTCTTACTTCCCATCTTAAGTCTTGTTGGTGGAGGTCAAAGGTTCCTTCATCATACCCAAGTGAATGTAATCGGATCATTTAGCGGAAGTGTAATTATCTCTTGATTTTGAGTCAAGGTTTGTTTGCTAACACAAACATGATAACTATCACAATGGATAAGATCCCGCGCGTTATATACCCCACTCCATAATAAATCTCAATTACAAAAATAAAGATGCAAACATCTGTATAAATGAAAGACCAGTTCTGCTTCCCTCGAGCGTTAAAGCTTGGTAAGCACGTTTGACACCGGATATAGAAAGACAAGGAAGTTTCTAGCCAATTGTCCAACGGAAATTACATATTAATAACATATTCACGGAACATAAATATACAATGGTTACCACTTGTGTCCGTTTTGTTCGTCCACGCACGCCTCTCCATATAGTTAAGGAGATTGAACATCGCCCCTTTTTTTCTCTACGTGAAGAGGAAAGATAGAAGAAAAAAATAAAAAAGCTTTTTTTCTGTTTGTTCGCTGGCTTGCTTACTCTAGGAGTCTTGCCAGAGGTTTTATGAGATCTGGTTGAATTTTGGCAGGTGTTACAAACACCGTGTAAATAAATAGACTCGATGTTATTACTGGTGCAAAACATTACGCGAAAAATAAAACAAAAGTCGCGTTTGACCTCGATTGCCTTCCAGACTTATGACGATGATCTCATTACCTAATTGGGCTGCGAAATATATTTTGCGCTACACTATTAACAACGAAAGTGTCATCGTTTGTAGGTCAAGAGATGTGTTTTTTTTACTGGCATCACTTTCTGCGTTAGGGACAGTAAACGTTTGAGAAACGTGTCTTCTCGATGTCACGCTCAATTAGTAAAATATCCGCCCAAATTTTCCACCCTTTCACCAATGCGTGCGTGTGTGGGTTGAGGGATCAAAACCGCGCCCATCACGTTTCTGGAGACCTTCAAGGTCTAAACTAGTGTTCCCACACATCCCCATTTCGATTCCGTTAATTCTGACCTATTTCGTCTGGACCTTGGTTAAAATGTTTTTCTCTTCTCTCCTCTTGCAAACTCGCCACGTAACATGGCAGAGTTACAATGTTAACAATGTTTACAAACACATGGATCTTAATAAACGACAAATGGGTCAAATGTTAAGCGTATGACAGAAAAAAGGGGTCAGAAACCCGTCTGGAAGACAAGTCAGGAGAGTCAGCAAAAGCAAGCAAAGCAAGCAGTTCAAACTAGGTAGGGAGGGGAGAGACTATAAATCATTTTGGTGTCGTTTACTGACACCGGATGGTCGCCCTTGTCCTTGGTGGTAAAAGCTCATTTCTTCTATTGTAAAGTCGGTAGTCGGCATAGAACAAAGAGGACAAAGGCACGACTATAATGACCCAGCAGACGGCCGACAGACGAAAAATCACAGTCTAACTACCCGATGGTTTACTTTTTCAAAACCGATTAAAGCCTAGAAGTCAAAACAAACTACAAACTAGCAAAAATATGAGGTGTTATTGCTTCTCGTATAAGATGCCTGGTGTTTGCAAGGTCACAGAACTTGAAGGACTGACAAAACGAGACAACAAATGTTATGAAATTCAGGTATTTTTAAATCCAGAACCCTGTCTAATTGGTAATATCGAAAGTGGAAAGGTTCCTAATGACCTAATTTCTAGAGTTTAGCGATAATAATAAAGGTGAACGGTATTTTAGTGGAATGAAGTGAGGTCGAAAGGTTGTCATCTATCTTCTACTCACATGGAAGAGGAGAGAGAGATCTTCCCTATTACAGCTATAAAAACTCCGAACAACCTGTCACTTGGTGCAGCCATTAAGTAGTAATAATTGAGGCTAGAAGGCAGATTTATATAGGAAGATAGGAGAGGTCTATACTGCCGACCTCCCACTGTTATCGCACACACCTGCACTCGCTAGGTGAGTCGCATGAAAATTAGGAGCTTCACAGAATGACAGTAAACTCGCT
Source organism: Olivierus martensii (assembly GCA_000484575.1). Taxonomy (NCBI): domain Eukaryota; kingdom Metazoa; phylum Arthropoda; class Arachnida; order Scorpiones; family Buthidae; genus Olivierus; species Olivierus martensii. The sequence goes on from AYEL01064055.1 coordinate 107,263, forward strand.
ACTTAATAGAGCAGGTAGCAGCGCTGTCATTGTTCATTAGCCTGTCTTGTATAACGTGAAGAATCTAAATGGTCAAAAGGAGGATCTTTCTCGTGGCGTTTAATGTCGTTTCTAAGTCGAATTTATTTGTTGAGTCACCGATAATTGCGTCGGTCGAAAGTAAAGGAGGAGAAAAAAATCGCGTGGGATTTTTCGACGAATGCGTGAAAGAAATGCTGCACAGCTGTTTGGAAAATCGTTTAGACGGGTTGAAACGGTTTAAAACGGAGATTATACGCTTGGGATCACCTTTCACAGTACGGAATTCTCTCCGGATTAAAGTCATTCGGCTTAAAACCAATAATATAATGAAAAAAAGAAGTTAGAAAATTCAACTTACCATTCCTTGGCACAAGCTGAGTGACACTATGGAATTATCTTCACCAGCTAAATGTCCTTTAAAATAACAATTGTCTTTTGGGTAATGTGTCCTGCTAGTCGTGTTCTTACCACTGTATTCTATGGTGCTCATGTGGAAATGGGGCGATAGAAACTCGCTGTTAGATTCCAATTCTAACAAGAAGAGGTAATTGAACGCCTTGAACTTGAACCTCTTTGGCGTTCTTTCTAGGTTCCATTTATCTATATGGTTTCCGTTAGAGTCCAAGAGAACTGGAAACACCTTTTCTTGACGCAGACCAGTATCTGAGAAAGAAAAACAATTTTTTTTCTTTTTATAACAGGAAAGACCTTCCGCGAGTCAAAGAGTCAAGTGAGAGAGCAAAGCTATCATTGTCGAGCATCAATTCAATAGACGATTTAGACTAAGTATGAATGACCCATTTATGTAATTAAATTTTCCCTTGAGTACGAATGAAGATGAAAAGAGAAAAAGCAAATCGTGTATATCCTTAATTTCATATATATATATCTATTAATGAAACATAATCATTTCAATTGTGTGTATGTTTATGAAGAGGTCTTTGCACTGAAAGACTCATTCTCTGCTCACCAAACGGCAACATAATCGTCCTTTTAATATTATTTTACGACTTCTGCTTCTCCGGACGGGTTAAGTAATGTCGGAAATCGTCTTATCGCTCCTTAATTTATCGGAAATCCTTGAGATTTTTGGTAGGAAACAAAAAAACGCAATTTACTCTTTCCGTACAAGGACTCGAGTTTTTTTCCTTTTTGAGGTCGACATTTAACTCGAACTTGAAAGAATGGAAGATCTAAAGTGCCGACATACAAAAGCGATAGCGAGTGTGAAAGCAAACCACTAGCCGTCCTTGCGAGTACTATATAGTGACCCATTTTTCCCCAACCGACAATTAATACGGTATCCCGCAGCAGCCAAGGCTTCGAGGAGGAGTCAAGTACTGAAAATATTCCATCCAACATCTCTAAAAACTTCTTTAATCCGCGCACACGGTTAAAAAGTCGACGTCCTAAAACACGTGCAAAGAGAGAGCAAAATATCAGCTGGCAGCACATGAGGTGGCATGCTTCCAGAGCCAGCCATGGGCCATTCACACTTTTAGTATCAAGCAGAAAATCCCTGCACATCGCTGTTTTAGCCCGTAAAATGCACCTTTAATTCTCAACAATATCGCGTGCTTATCTAGAATTGTATCGTCGTGTCCGATACAACCTAGGGATCGCATAACAGTTTAGTATCGGAGCAGAGACATAAATCAGTCAAGCAACGTAATTGATGTACTTGCCACGACGGTCTATTTAACTTCACTCTCAAGAGAACAAGGTTAAAAGTTGGAAAAGAAAGAAAATTAGAAAAAAAAATAAGAAAAAGAAATAATTTTACTCACCTTGCGGATCCTTTAAACGTGATTTATCCCAGTCTGCTAACGTTAACGAGTACAAATGCAGTAGAAAAAACAAAAAACAACGATACCACAGCATGATTTCGGTGACAGTAGACATGGACTTAAAGGGACGACTCGGAACTATTTGGCTCGATCATATTCCACGTGAGGCAGAGACAACTGTACGCGTGTGAGTGTATGTTAGAATTATTTTTTTAAGTTAATTCCTGTCTTTGCCCTCCCTATCACACTACTCCCCGGGCTTAGAGCGAGGGACGCTCTGCCTATTGCTGCCGAACTCACGCCACTGGCAAGTGCAGTCGGCACATGCCCCAGCACTACAGCTCTTCCGAGGTCAATCCACGGCCCTCTAGTGGCGTTTCGCCCAACTAAGCGCATGCCGACAAACGTCGAGTCGAATCCACACAGATAAGAACCCTCTTTCTAATAAACATGCGAGACAAAGGCAACAACACCCTTATTATTATTATTTTTTTAATCTTCTTTGTTTTTATTTATTTTGTGTTACTTTGTTTTATCTTTTTTTTTTCCCCTTTCAGGAAAAGGGAATTTTTAAGTAACCGGATACGTCAGGTAAAAAGTGTCGGAGGAGCGTTAATTTTTTTGTTTATCTCCTCAATTAAAATTTTTAATGGGGTGCTTATCCAGTGAACATACACAGATTTTTTTATATATACTAGTTTTTTTTCCTTAGGTTGATCGGTAACGTCTTGATTATGGTAGTTATGAAGTTGTTGGTTTACTCCCAATGCTGCCTGCCTACCTCTTGGACAGATATTTTTTTCTTAGTATGATTAGCATTGATTATGAAGATATTCTAACATTTTTTACCACGTTTTTAAAGATGTTTCAGCATTATTTTAACATTTCCAGGTTTATCATGTTGCGCTTTCGACACAAATAACATTCTAAATATTTATAAAGCTATAAACCCTTATTCGACACTTGTTCCTTATATCGTTTTTTTACTGCGATAATAGGTTTCTCCTATTGATATATTTCGGCAGCAACACTTTTTTCTTAGTGTTGCAGCAGTGTTATAGCACTTTCGACAAACTCTGAATGGTTTTTTTTAAATAGGTTTTCTGTTGCGTAACATCTCCGGGTTTTTTCGCGAAGGCACCACCTTCGGGCTTATCTCTCTTACATATTTTAACGTTGCAGGTAGTACTAACAGGATTTAATACCGTAGCAGTAGCAGCACTTCGACGGTACTCCCTGCAGATATTTTTTAAAGATCGGTAGCACATCCGGTACAGCCTTCGTCGCACCCTTAAAAATATCTGCAGGAGACGAAGGAACAAATCTTTCCCATAACTATGCATAAATGAAAAATATATTCTGCCGCATCCTCAGAAGTTCGTAATTTATGACTTTTGTAACATCACACTCGTTAATAATCAACATTTTAATGCTGATGTAGACTAATAGAGTTTCGAGTAAAAACGATGATCTTGCAGTTTGCAGAAAGCAAGAATAGTAAATTACGTAATCAACGAAAATGATGTAATTCATGTTTTTTTTCTTTTTTTTAACTACTTTGTTCTAGGAATACATAAATAATCGACTCTTTCAATTGAGCTACAAGTTTTGATGAGTAAATCATGAAAGATTTTTCCAGCCGACGTTTAACTCCTTAAAGGTGTTAAGTTTCAGAAACTCGTAGACAACATCGGGTTTTAGAAAAATGAATGATGAATGTGAGTTTTTTTTACCATGAACACAGCATTTATACTCCCAATGGGAACGTTTTATTTTTGAGATTTTGAGATTAAGAATGGAGCTTCTTTGTCCAAATGTTTACTAAGGGTCGCGACATACAAGATGGAAGAACAAACAGATGAATGTTTAGATCTGTTTTAGCTGAGCAACACAAGGGTATTGAGATAAATCAAACTCAAGATAAACAAGAGGAGCCGATCTTTTTTTTTTTTTTTTTTTCCTACTTCATCTTTTCGCTTTTAATTAATGTCTGGTCTGCTAAGGAAGACGAGATGGTTACGTAAATTTGAAAATAATGGTTATATTTATTATTTATTTTTTTTAGATCTCGTGTTTATTTTTATTTTTATGTTTTTTAAATAAAGAAAAATATAAGTCTTGTGGTATCATTATTATTATTATTAATTTTTGAATCGGTTTAAAATTAGAAAGTGCTGGATGATAAGATGATCCTTGGTGAACGAACTCGTATGGATGGATAACCTTGCGAAAATTGATACTGTGAGAGATTTTAACGAGCAAAAATGGATATTTTTAATTTTGTCAAAATATATAGTTTTTTTTATATTTATTTTGCTACAAAAATAAAAAAGTTTATAAATATCCGAAGACGCGATAAAGATAGCGTAACGAAAATTGGTATAGTGGCAGTGGCAAATTCACTTCTACTAACTTAAATGTAAAATATTGGAAAAACACTACAATTAATTTGAATGTATATTATGGGAAAGGCACTACAACTAATTTGAATGTAGAGTAACAGAAAGGCACTACAACTAACATCAATTTAGAATAAAAGAAAGGGCACTGCAACTAATTTGAATGTAGAATAAAGGAAGGCACTGCAAATCATCTGAATGCATCAATCATATGGGAAAGGCACTGCAAGTAGGCCTAATTTGGATTTAGAGTAACAAAAAGGCCCTCCAATAAATTTTAATTTAGAATATAAGAATGACAATGCAACTAATTTAATGGAAAAGATACTACAACTAAATTGAATGTAGAATAAAGGAAGGCACTGCAAATCATCTGAATGCATCAATCATATGGGAAAGGCACTGCAAGTAGGCCTAATTTGGATTTAGAGTAACAAAAAGGCCCTCCAATAAATTTTAATTTAGAATATAAGAATGACAATGCAACTAATTTGAACATAGCGTAACGGAAAGGCACTACAACTAACATCAATTTATAATAACAAAATGCCGGCACTACAGCTAACTTCAATTTAGAATAAAAGAAAGGGCACTAATTTGAATGCAGAATATGGGAAAGGCACAACAACTAATTTGAATGTAGAATGAAGAAAGGCACTGCAAGTAACTTGAATTTAGAATGAAAAAAGACACTGCAACTAACTTGAATGTAGAATGAAGGAAGACACTGCAACTAACTTGAATGTAGACTACAACTAATTTGAATGTAGAATGAGGAAAGGCACTGCAAGTAACTTGAATTTAGAATGAAAAAAGGCACTGCAACTAACTTGAATGTAGAATGAAGGAAGACACTGCAACTAACTTGAATGTAGAATGAAGAAAGGCACTATAACTAACTTGAATTTAGAATATAGGAAAGACAATATAACTAATTTGAATGTATAGTAACGGAAAGGCACTACAACTAACTTGAATATAGAATGTCCGAAAGACACTACTTACGATCAGAGAGTACAACTTACGAAGCGGAAGTATATGAAAATTTTGTTTTAAAATGCATTTTTAACCTTCTTCCTAACGAATAAAATAACCTAAACGGACGGACGGAACGACGGCATTAATGCTACTAAAAACGATTAGGCGCCTCGCCTAAACGGCATTTAATCGTTATGTGAAAGCTTAAATTTCGATAAAATCAGATATGAGGCCTTAATGAGGAAGAGATATCCCTTTATCGCCTCTCCAAAAATACCAACTGCAACCTCTCCTCGTCCAGAAGATCAAGGAGAGAAAAAAAACAAAAACTGCAATTTCCGTCCTACTACACACAAAAAAAAACGAGAAACAAATATAATAATGTTAACTGCATAAATAGAATCTGCACGCGTGTTTTATGTCCTCGCAACTCGCGATAAATAAAAAGTTAACAAACATTAAAATCGGCGAATTACCGAATAGGTGAACGACATTTATGATAGAAGTCTATATATGGAAATTTGATAGCTTATAGCAGAGTATTTATATATTTTGTTTTGCATTTAAAAATGTTTTAAGTGGAAGAGATGCTTGAAACTTTAGTTCTCGCTGCGATCACACACATTTTTTTACGATTTTTTTCCTCCTATTAGCGAGAGAACTTCGGCTGTTTAAAGCGAACAAAAGATTAAAAAAGAAAAATAATAAAACTCTTAGAAATTTCTGATTTATCTCTGTTTTTATATCTCAAGTGATTTTAGTTTTTTTAATTTAACTAAACTTAATGAAAAAGCGACGCTTATATAAATATAAATTCGAGATTTATTATCATTTCTCTCCACATATATATATATATATATATTGGCGAGAACTTAAAACAGCATTTCCACAACTTCAAATATCGGTTTCATGCCGAGACAAAGAAGTCATTTTTTGACATTTTTAAATGACTCGTTCAATACAAGTAACGGTAAAGTAGCCCTTTATGATTCTTCCACTTCATCAAAAGATGTATTTGTGCGTGTGGAATACCGGACTCGAGTTGTGAAAATTTTATTGGTTTATCTCAGTAACTGCATCTTTTTGACCTTACTAGAGAGAGAGAGACTGTGCGCTTGTGCAACCTAATTCAATTGTCTTACTTAATCTTGGCTTTACTTGAGTTAATTTTTGTTTACATGTCTGAAAGAAATGCCTTCCCACATGTTTTCCGAAAACAGCACCACCAGCGTTATGTTGTCGCTTGCGAAAATAACGGATGCGTTAACGGGTAGACGAGTTTTCTGGGGGGATTTTCGCTCGGTTTCGTTCGATTTTTGCGGTTTTTAGTAACCTCAAAGTGTAAATTATCCGGGAAAATTGAGTGGAACACCCACTCGCGATTGCATTTCCGTCATCGTTGCGGTCAAGACTCTATCAGCAGAAATCACATCTCGCAGTTCGATGCTGAAAGAAAGACTGATAATCTGGACATAAAACGGTTTTAATTATAAAATAAAAACTGGTTTCAGTTTTCCTTTTATCAAATTCGAGTTGCAGTAACAGTTTCTGTCTTCGTCGTCCACGTGATTGGCCATATCGCTTCTTGCAAATCTAAATAAAACTTATAAAATATCTCGAAGGACAATCATAACATAACATGCACGGTTTGGGCGGAGTTTTTTAAAGGTAATAATATTCACAGAATTGAGACGGAGCTAACTCTACCATATTCAAACTTCAAAGAGGAGGAAAAGTCGCATTTTAATTATAATGTGGCCAACCTATAATTCTTTAGTGAAATGATAAGGAAATTATGGATGACGACGATACGCTCCTGCAATTTCGTTTCCTGTTTGTTTGTAACTTTTTAATGAATATTTCGCTATTACCTAATGAAGGAACGTAAAGATAAAGATCTTTGGATGATTTCCATTTAAACATAATATTAGAAAGGAAAAAAAATAACTTATCCGAGAGAAAACAAGGACAAGTTTTCTCTCTCTTTCTCTTCGTCCTAATTTCTCATTGAAGAACACCTCTTATGTTTAAAGATGCGGAATATTCATTCCCTGACCTTTCCTGATTTTATTAAAATCTAGCTCTTCTAAGAATAGACATTACGTAATACTTTATTTATCGAAATTCTGGTGTTTTTACTCTTTATTTTTGGTTTACCGACTTTTCGTCAGGAAAGTTCTGTAGAAACCATTAAAATTTTCGTATTTGTTAATTTCTCAGTAGTTTGTTACGAGCTTTAAGTGATCGTTATCATATCACCACCTATCCATATCCTCAGAATGAGACACATAAGTGTTTCTAGCTTCCTGTTATTGCACAAGCTGCATACTTATGTTAAATACTTGTAAACCACGTTAAAATGGCGACCATATTTTAACAGAATCGCGTGGAGATTTAAGTTAGCAAGTTGTATAATTAGAATTATATATAATTATTGTTATAAAATATGTTTAAAATCCTATCAAACAGCTATAATATTATTAGTTTGCGACCAACAGTTTTAGAGATATCGGCATTTTAATTCTTCGAATGGAGGCCATTTTGTAAAGATATCAACATAACATCTTCAAAATTAATAGATATGTAACTTCGATGAAACCGAACGTTATCGCAAAATTTAAACGCTCAATTACAATTAGTTCTGAAGATAAACTTGAAGACAGACATGCCAACAGGCTGGCAAACTGAATACGTATAAGGCTGGTTAACTTTTTAATACAAAAATGGTGTAAAAAACGCAATTAAAATATAATCGCTCAAGTTATTAACGTTCTTCTTTTTTTTTCTTTACAAGCGAATTTAACAAACTAGTGACGAGTTGATGTGTAGCGTTTCAGTCATCACCATGCTGCACTTTTTTTCTTTTTTTGATTTATACTAACTTCCCGGGTTTAGAGTACAGTACAAACTATTCATCCCTCCTTTCATTAGTCCTAATTGTGCAGCCCATTACAAGTTTAATGCGATAAGAATGACTTTTTGACTCTCGTTATCAATAACAAGATCTCTTTTTAGAGCATTTTTTTATATGAAACAATACATCAACAAAAGTAAAAATCGCCCCGTTGCCGTTTACGATTCCGTTCTCCGCCATGTTTGAACTCTCGCTTTGAGTGTACGTAAAACCAGCTTAATAAATGTTTCCAAGAAAGAGAGAGAAGGATGCATGTTGACACGTTTTCAGGATGACTTCCTTGTTTTCGGGACCTCTTAAGTAATTATTAATCTTTGCACTTAAAGCAAATAAGCGATGTTTCATAACCGATTTTATGTAATTTTAATTTGAAGGACAGCGGGTTAAGTATAAACTATATACGAAAATTCTTGTTTGCAGGAGGAGGAAAAAAAACACCACACGCAGATAACGATCTTTACACCACTGTTCAAGACGAAAATTTTTCTTCTCCAACAGCAGAATTACAAAATCGTTCGAATGCTTTACTTCACAATTTTTTCCCTTCTATAAAGGAGAGAGAAAGAGGGAGAGTAATGAAACTTTTTTATTTTACAGAAAGACAACTGGAGAGTAACAAATCGCTCTGTGGGAACGAAAACGCGAACGTTCCAGCGACTTTGTGATAAAAAATAGCATTTTTAAATGTTATTTTGTGTTTGTTTAAATTTAAATTTAGATCCTAAATATATTCGGCGGTTCCAGGTTTTAACGAGGGAACGTTTTTCTTTTTATTTTTAATCTTGTTCCGCTTGAGAGAACGTTCCGTTTGCGGCAAACATTCGATTAAAATAAAATAAAAAAATATTCTCGAAAGTTATATTCAATATTTTTAAAAGTCTGCTGCGCTAAAGTTACTAGAGATTATTGTAGTTTATATAGCGAAAGGAGCTATTTATAGATGTCATTAAAATAAATTGCATATCTCGTTATACCGTGCTACCATCTCGTGCTGAAGCCGAAAACGATATTAGTATGGATTCATTTGTTTATTATTAGATTTAAAAGTGTCCAGAAAAGATTTTTAATTAGTTTCTTTAATTGATTAAACTGCGTTGAATTAAAAATGCTAATAGAATGATTATTAACGTTTCTATGAACCCAGTTCCCAGTGCCGGATTATCTGCTAAGCACAATAAGCACCTGCCTAGGGCCCCGACACTAGTAGACCTAAAATCAGGTTAAAAATTATTGAATACTTTTATAATTTGTTAAAAACAATGTTTGTGCCCCAAAGGGTTTTAATCTGTCCCTATCGGTTAAATTAGAAAAATTCATTGAATTTCCAAGATGAATTGAAGAACGGTTACTTCGCTCAAAAAATCAATCTTCATTTCATTATAAATCAATAAATAAGATTTTATCATAAGTAATTAATGTGATAATGACAAATGCTCATATCATTTATATGTGTAATATGTATTATATTTTAGCATATACTATATTTTAATCCATTATATACAGGATGATTCATTTAGTTTAGGTTAGGTTATTTTGAGTTAACCTGCCATATCTCACAAGGGATATACATTATCTGGCGGTAGCCACTTTTAGAGCTTACTACAGGCTAGCCAGCACTGGCCAACAGCCATGGTGAGTCAACCGGAAACTTGAAGAATGAGTTCAATGAGCTGGGCTCGAACCCTTCTAACAAAGTAGATGTGTGGGACCGGATTTGAACCCGGTCCTCCAAGGTGGTTAGCGAATTCGTTACAACGTAGCCATCCGGCTGACGATGATTCATTTAAAAATGGCTCAATACAATATGGAAAAAACAAACAACACAATATGGAAATTTTCAATGATTGCATTTTTTTATTTACAGAAAAATTAATTGCCTTTATACCTTTTATAACAGATGTTGGAAGTCAGTCCTTTTGTATCTATACATTTTTATTGCTCTTTGTAAAAGTGGGCCGCTTCCAAACGAATTACTGTAGTTTCATTTATAAACTACAGTGATTCATTTAGAAAGATTTTTCTTTGGATTTTATTGGACACGCATATCATAAGTTTTTCTTCTTCTTCCTTCCTGTTTATATGGAGGTTGTAGCCGCCGCTTTATCCTCCGAGATGTTAAATTTGTAGTTCACAGTCGATTTGTCGCCTGAATAAATTGTTCCAGAGCTTGTATATATTTGCTAATATTTCCGGTGTGTTGTGGCCAGTAAAGAGTCTCCAAGTTAGTGTTCGTTGAGACATTGATGCCAATCTTTGTGCTCAGACGGGTACGGTAGGGAGCAAATTGTGCGCATTCTATCCAGAAGTGAAAAGGAGTTTCTTGAGTGGACAGTTTGGTGAATGACTCAATCGACGGGAATGAAGGAAGGAATTCAAACAGGTATTGTTAAATATTTTTGAAATTTTATATTACTGAGTTTGCGCAAGAAATGTGATGCCGTCATAAATATGGATGACTGATGATGGATTTTATTAAAAGTTAGTATCTTCTGAAATGAAAAGTGGGATAAATCTACGAATGAACGGAAGGGCATGCTAATTATGAACCCTTTACCAGCTGATGCATTGAAAGATAAGTATATTCTTTCTAAGTTTTATGCAGCTTTCCATTTTAATCAGATACTAAGCAGAGGGTCTATTATAAAACCGCCACAGGTCGACGATCCACACAGATCCACAATTATGGCAGACTTGATCAATAGTTGATAAGATCGCCGGATGGATTCGCATTCTCTGAAAATCTAATGTTTGCGATTTGGATTTTATCTAAGAATCTGCAGGTTGAAGTCTAGTATGATTTCAGCAGAAAAATGGAAATCAATGCCCAGATTTCTACTGAAAAATAAAATTGATGACAGAGATCTGCTATTGTTACTCCTTTTCCATTCAGAGTAATCGTTACAAGTTAGAATTTTATCAGCAATTTTTCCATTTCTTCCTTTTCTATTTGTTTATGTAGAGGTTATAGATTTTGTTTTACTAAATTTTACGAATCCTTTACTTACGTTCCATTTGTAATTTCAGAATATAAAATTTCAAATAGTACTTTGCCAATTTACAGTAAATAAATTACTAGAATCGAAAATTCTATTGTTATTCTATTCAAAAAAACTCTACAGCATATACTATAAAAGATAAAATGTTGATAAAATATTTTTTATAATAAAGAATCTGCTCGAAATTATTTTCATAAAATACTTCGTAGTATATTAAAAATATTAGGAATTCTATATTATTCCTCAATGTAAATTATAATGAGATTATGTGCAGAGCGCCCAATTATAGATATTAAGTTTACAGATCCTATTAAATTTCTGTTTATAAAATACATTAAATCTTAAAAATATTTAAGTACATTACATATAAGCAATAAATTTTTCTGGATTTTATATCTCTAATATCGAGAATAATGTTTTTCTTTCAACAAAGTAATGGCTATTTAATTACTACATAAATTTTTAAATTTTTCACAGACTTATCAGTGTATACAGCGCGTTATTCAAGCGATACAAAATGAAAATTAATAAACTTGCACCGCTCCCGAGATTTTATATTATTACATTAAAAATGAGCACCGGCAGAGCTGCCATGTTTGTAACCATTAATCACACTTCTAGAATTTTGAAAATTATTGTAGACGGGAAGAAAGGCCCACGAATTAAACTGGAGTTTCTAAATTTATCTTAATCAAGACAATAAAAAAAAGATACGTGGCATAAAACATAATTGGAGAAAAAAATAATACAAAAAGAGAATAATGAATTGAGACTGCAGCTATTGTAAAAATGTCTTCAATTTACAAACCAAGATTCAAAAGAGAGGCTATTTGCGAAATTTCAGGACCTCTAGCAATATGCTTTACAAAAAATAGATTTTTTTTTTGTAAGGTATCTTGGTACAAATTTTTACAAAGAATCTATTATATATATATTTAATTTAGATGATGAATAACAATATAATATATGAAAATAAATATTTCTTAAACAGTTAGTGTTAAGTTAGTATTGAGGTTATTCATCGTGAAGGTTGGCTAATGGCCAGAATCTCACAAAGCAAGAACCAATTACCATATTTTACATAGATTAATACTTCGAATAGTGCGAGAAATTCGTGGAACCAATTATTCGCACTAATCGAGGCCTACCTGTAATTAATTTTAGTTAAGCTATCATATCATGCATAGGATATAATGCATCTGAAACAGCCATTTCTAAAGCCCATCACTGGCTGACCAACATCTACAATGGAGTAAACCAGAAAAATTGAAGGATGGGATTTAATAAGTTGGATCAAAGCTCTTCCTGAAAAACTGGAGGTGGAATCTAGATCTATCAAGATGGTAAGCATCTGCTTTGCCACATGGCCATCCAGTTGACATGATACAATAGTATTGTATACAGTATGTTCTGACATGTGTTTTGATCAACATGGAGTTTTGCAGAAACAATCCAACTATGTAAGTTGGGTGTATCTATGATTATTAATTAAAGTTTATTTCTAACTTATTCTACTAGGAGTCATTTTGCTTGTAATATTTGCTTTATATATTCATCTCTCTCTTTGCACCACACATTTATGTGACAAGGGAGATTGTGTACTCCAGTGATCTTTCTGCCACTGTTGATAGTTCAACTTTGCCATAATGGCCAGAAATGTAGCCACGCACAAAAGCACAAATAGTGGCAAGGAAATAATGAACACAACACAGTTCATAGAGATAAAAGCAGCATGGTGCTGGTATGGAAGAACTGTAGGGCAAGAGATACAAACATTAAGATACTATTTTTAATAATGAACAATTTAGCATAAATTAGTTAAAAAGTTGTTTAAAATTACATTTAATATTAGAAGTATACACTGTGGACTAGTATGTTGCCACAATGACAAATGTTCAAATTCTTTCTGGAATGAGCAACTTGTTCTGTGTTGTTACAGTTTATATATTTTAACAATTTATGTAACTGAAGTGGGCTGAAAGTACTTTTATATGAACTATGTAAGAGTTTTTATAATAAACAAAAATTTGTATTATTCTCTATGTAATCACTAAAAAAAAATATAGCTATTTAAGCAATTATATAGAGAATAATAATTACTCTTCAAAAAAATTAGTGCATAACCTACCTAAATTTTACAAAAAGTAAACAATTTTATATTTAACAAAAACAAAAACAAGAAGTTATGAACACTTTTCAATTTTATATTTTTTACCTGAGAGATGGAGATTTTCTATTACGAGGTTCTGGAGATTTATGACTGCGTCTTTCTACATTTGCTTTTACTTTCTCTTCACGAATTGTTTCTTTTGATTCCTTTTTATTTTTTTCTGATTTAGGAGAATGATCTTTCCGCTTTTCTTCCTTCACACTGTAACACTCTGGAAGTTTATTTTCTGCAGGTAACATAATGTTTTTAACATCAATCAATGGAGAAGACTCACATTTAGGTACTTGTGCAGGAATAGAATCAGTAACTAAAGGCTTTTTTGTTTCACCATTTGTTGCAATTTCTTTCACAACAATTTCATCAGAAGAACTTCCATAATCATCAGGTACTAGAGATCGATGCTCTTTATCTACCTTAGCAAGTTTTGCTTGTATTAATGCTTTCTGTTTTTCTAATTCTTCTAAATCCATACTATTTACAAGAAGTTTATCTTCAGTAGCAGCACACACTTTCTTTTCTTCTTTTATAACAACCATTTCTTTATTTAATTCAGAATGATGACGTTTGTGTTTATGTTTACGATGACTACTGCTTTTCTTTTCTTTATGAGATGAATGCTTATGCTTGTGTTTATGTCTGTGATGGTGTTTCTTTTTTCTTTTTCGAATGCTAGAAGTTCCTCCTGCTAGAGTTTCACTATAAGTTTTATCAAAATCTTCAGTAACTTCTACATCAGATGAACTGACACTAACACTTAAAAAAAAATTTATTTTAATATTTGAATTTATTTATAATATAACTTTAAAAAATATATTAATAGTTTTATAAAGATTAAAAATTATTTTTAAAGTTCATTTTAAAATTAATAAATGCAAATGTAATATTTTATTAAAAAATATTAAATTTTTAAAACTACAATAAACAGTATTTTAGTAGAAATCTATTTTATTGCAGGCAAATAAAAATAGATTTCTACTGAAATAATATGTTTAATTTTTTAAAGTAATTTTTGAGAAAAAGAAAATATGCAGAAATTTTAATTTTGGCATTTAAAGAAATAGTATTATTTCTTTAAATGCCAAAATTTTTCATGGAGTGGGGGATATAATAGAATTTAATTCGAAAATTCCAAGAATAAATTCTCGGAATTTTCGAACATTTATAGCACATTATTATCCTTAGTTATATATAAACAAACTTATGCATTCTTTATATTTTAAATTTTAAAATCCAATTATACTCAAAAACTAGCACTATATTGCAGAAATTACTTTACTTTGACAAATGCTTTCAACTCTCCTTCGGGGTCATCATCAAGTTTAATAACAACTTTCTACAAGATCCGAAAGACATTATAGATGGCACATATGTCTTCAACCTATGCATCAAGCGATATGACTAAATTAATTTTTATAAGTTTGTTTTTACGGCCTATATATATTCCTTAAGTTTTATTAATATCCTATTTTTGTAAAAAATACGTATTTCGGATAGGTTAGCGATATATGGATTACTTTTTAGTCATACATTTTGTACACTTTTAGGATAACAATTATGAGAGATCAGTTGAAAATCTTTGTAAAAAGTCCGTTACATGTTTTAGCAATTTAAATCGGGATAAATATCAACTCGGCTTTTGACATCCTAGATGCTGGTGTTTACAATTGTATATTGATGTAAGATGTGTCCATTTTTTTCCACAGCACATGTGTAAATGAGGGGGGTAAGAAAGTCAACCTTATAAGTTTGTCGTATAGAAAGTTGTTATTAAACCTGATGATGACCCTGAAGGAGGGTTGAAAACGTTTGTCAAGCATGTGTAAACGAGGGGGGTAAGAAAGTCAATCTTATAGGTTTGTCGTATAGAAAGTTGTTATTAAACCTGATGATGACCCCGAAGGAGGGTTGAAAACGTTTGTCAAAATAAAGTAATTTCTGCAATATAGTGCTACTTTTTGAGTATAATTGTCTTTCAATAGTGCAGAAACAGAAGAATGCAAAGAAATATTTTAAAATCCACAAGTATGAAAAAAATAGTTGAAGAAAATTTTTTTGGAATTAGCATTAAATATGTTCAAAATTATGTCACTTAATATTATTATTTGAAGAAATTTAAAATCCCCGTGAAGACCCAATAAGATAATTATCCTTTATTTGAATGGTTGGCTTGTTGTAAAGAATACGACTCACTTGAAACAACAAATGAATTTTTATGTCCCATACTTTCATATTTTTCCAATATGTCATCTAGGCTCGGATCAACGATCCATAAAACCTATTTTAACTTAATGAAAGAGAAAGAGGATGTATTCATTGATATCCACATATCTAGCATATATTTCACTTCCTCAATTGTTCTTTATTATTTACTTCATGTAACCAAACTACTTGATTCCATTGAGTGCCTTTGCTATTGTTAGATATCAAGGAAATGGAACAAAAACAATAAAAAAGGAGTTAAAAATATTCAAAATATATCCTTCTGACAGTAGTTCTTATATTTTTTTAAACTGCCAAAATATTTTTGTTAAATTATGTGTAAAGAAATATTGTTTACATTTAAATGGTTCAATAGAATTTGGTTTTTAGCATCTCATCTTGTTGATTTTATAGCTTAATCTATCAAACCAATTTTGATTATGTAATTTTTGGAAAAATCAAATTTTTCTTAAAATAAGCTATAAACTTCAAAAAATTAAAAAATATTGCAGATAATAGGAAAAATATTGGTTAATTCTGTTAAAATAAACTAAAATATATCTTAGTCATTCATTCTTTGTTTTAATTTCACCAAAATTTAGGAGGGGGGGAAAAAAATCACAGAAAACAAAACAAAAATAACTTAACACAGCTCTAAGACAGGAAAGAAACATATATTTATTATAGTTAAAAGGTAGTAGCACTTTCGATTATCTAAAATCCTCTTCAGCTACTTACTAAACGGATTACAAAAAATGGTTCTAATTTAGTGAGTAGTTGAAGAGGATTGTAGATAATCGAAAGCGCTACTACCCCTTAACTATATTAAATATACGTTTTTTTCCTGTTTTAGAGCTGTGTTAAGTTATTTTTGTTTAATGATCGACTGAGTATTAGTACTGATTTTTGTTTTTACAAAACAAAAACACCCTCAAGCAATTTAAAGGGTGAGGCACATTTATTGCTTTTCAGCAGCCACTTACTTTTTGGGAAATACCATCCAAACTTACTTTGGACATGGGTATATAGCATTGGTTACTGAGCAACAATAAATCAACTCTGACCCAATTAGAGGAATAGAAAATATATTACAGTTAATTATGTACAACAGTGTTTCCCAAAGTGTGGTGCGCGTACCCCCAGGGGTACGGAAAGAGTTTGGTGGGGGTATGCGCTGCACCGGAATTTGGTGGGGATATGCACTGCACCGTGCATGTTTGGATGTGAGACTTGGACATTGATGCAAGATTCTAAAAACAAGCTTGAAGCTTTTGAAATGTGGTGCTTTAGACGTATGATGAAAATAAAGTGGACTAGCCGAGTATCTAATGTAAATGTACTGGAGAGAGCTGGAGAAAAGAGGGAATTATTACTGTCAATTCTCAGGAGTAAGCTGTCATATTGTGGGCATATCCTCAGAGACAACAAATACTCCATTCCCCAACTTTGTATGGAAGGCAAGATTGAAGGAAAGAGACCAAGAGGACGCAGGAGAAAAGGTTGGATCAACGATCTGAAGGAATGGATTGGACTTTCAACTGAAGAGATTATTCATGCAGCTAGATGCCGTGAGCTGTGGTATTTAATGGCAGCCAACCTCCCAACTGGAGAAGGCACATAGAGAGAGAGATAAATGTTAGAAATTTTGTATTTTTAAAAATCAAAAAATATATATATACAGTGGATTCCGCTTAATTGGGACATTGGGACAAATCTCAAAGAACGAAAACCAAAGTAATAAACTAATACAAAATTTAAATGCTCACTTGTAAGACCCCGTTTCATGGGGGATACGTTCCGAGGAGGAAAGCGCTAAATGAAACAGCGTTAAACGAGGTCATTTTAACACGTAAATAATGGAGATAGGTGAAACAGGACAGTGAATAAAAAATATAAAGAATATACAGTGGATTCCGCTTAATTGGGACAAATCTCAAAGAACGAAAACCAAACTAATAAACTAATAAAAACAGTCGATTCTGCTTAATTGGACCACCAGGCCAAATCTCAAAGAATGGAAACCAAACTAATAAACTAATACATAATATTATTATTAATACAGTGGATTCCGCTTAACTGGGGCAACGCATAATTGCGCCAAATCTCAAAGAACGGAAACCAAACTAATAAACTAATACATAATTTATCGGAAACCAAACTAATAAACTAATACATAATTTAAACGCTTAATTGGGAGAAACCAAATTAATAAACTAATACATAATTTAAATGCTTAATTGGGACCAGTAACAGAAAAGGACTTTTCAATTTTTGATATATTTTAGGGATTTTTCGAAAATATGGCTACATTAGTCTTTGCCAAGATGTCAAGAAAGGATTTTACACTCAAGTAAAATTGCTAGAATAAAATTAAAAGCCATCCATTTAATACAAGCCATGAAAGACTGGCAGAAATAAACCAAAATCTACCATAGATGCGTCTCCTACAAAAAGAAAATCAACTGCGTAAGAAATTAAAAAATATTACAGAAAGAAAGAAATTCCAGAATTACAGAAAGAAATTCCAGGAACATCGAAAAGAAAGCGTGATGGGAAGGATTCAGAAGTCGAAAAAGCATTAGATCAATGGATTTCTATAGTTTGGCGAGGCATGAATATCAGCGGCCCAGTATTGAAGACGGAGATTGGTAAAAAAACTAATAATTAGGTACCTATTTAATTGAAATCATTAAAATAGGTACCTAATTATTATTTTTTTACCTATTATTTATTTACCTATGAGGCCTACATACATTAATCTTTGCCAAGATGTCAAGAAAGGATTTTACACTCAATAAAATTGCTTGGCAGAATAAAATTAAAAGCCAGCCATTTAATACAAGTTCTAATCTTTGCCAAGATGACAAGAAAGGATTTTACACTCAAGTAAAATACCTGGCTGAATAAAATTAAAAGCCAGCCATTTAATACAAGCCATCGTATGCATACATGCACTAATCTTTTCAAAGATGTCAAAAAAGGATTTTACACTCAAGTAAAATTGCTTGGCTGAATAAAATTAAAAGCCACCCATTTAATACAAGCTATCGTAGACTCGCTGAAATAAACCAAAATCGTTTAATACAAACTATCGTAGACGCGCTGAAATAAACCAAAATCTGCCATAGCGCGTCTCCTATAACAAGAAATCAACTGCGTAAGGAGTGGGCATTACGGAAAGAAATTCCAGGAACATCAAAAAGATAGCGTGATGGAAAGGATTCAGAAGTCGAAGATCAATGGATTTATATAGTTAGCGGGCGAGGCGTGAATATCAGCAGCTCAGTGTTGAAGATGAACTTCGGGATGTAAGACATCTTTCCCTGGTGGATTAACGAAGACAAATACAATATCAAAAGGAATATTTGTTTAGACATTTCTACTGGCGGATGCGTCTTATCAGAATTTGCCTATTCTATTAGCATAGGGAAGATCCATTCCACCAAATTTCATTACGGTTAGTGAGGATGGTGGCCTAACGAAGACATCTTATTGGGGTTTGACTGTATAAAAATTTTAAAAAATTTTCTACAAAGATTTATCAAGATATGATAATTTTAATTTTTTTTCTTATTTATTAGACTTAATTTTAATAATTGTTGGTATGTAAGAAGTTAAATGAGAATATGTCACCTCCATATATAAGAAATATACTTTTAGTTTTAACATCATACCTAATTGGTTGAGAATCTTAAAATTTGTAAACAGACTGTTTAATGCATATTTCAAAATATTGCTCACTGTACACTGCAAATAGACAGAGTAAATGAGTTTGCAACTATCTTAGAAAATGAAAAAAAGCATGGGTATCCAATAACATTCATGAAAAAATATTTAAGAAAAAAGAATTAAATTTTGTAATCAATACAGAAGTAACTCTGCTAACCAAAGTAAAAACAGTTTAGTTAATTCCATATACACAGTAGTGTGAGCCTGTGGGCGGTGCATTATTGGATTTAAGTTGATAACTTATGATTTAGTCTTTGAGCAGTTGTGGGCTTCGCATAGGCCTGATCGGAGAATAACAGTGTGTTCTGTCACAGAACTAACTCAGACAACCACTTTAACAAGAGCTAACATATTTATTGTGTGAGTGAGAGTTCTTTACAGTTTAGTAATTATACAAAACCACCCAAGGAGGATAAATACCTTGTTATTAGAGGATGAAAAATGATTTCTGGCAATCAAAAGAAAGTTTGCTTTCCCTTGTAATTCGTTTCGGCACGGAGTCTTCTTCTTGATAAGATGCACAATCACTGTTTGTTTCTTCCCTTTGTAACAATTCGCTTGGAAAATCTTGGTTATGATTCAGGAGAAGGCTTCGTCGGCAGTTAGGACAGGATCCGATAGGCAACCATCTTCTACAGTGGTTCCAATTTGACTACTTGACAAGTTAGGAGACGACCAACTCTTTCTGCGGCTGCGACTCAACTGACGTCTCTTGTCCCTGAGCTCCTTTCCTTGACCATCCAAGAATTGTTTATCCAAATCAAATTCTGACCTTATTTTGGCCTCTTCCCGGAAAAACCTGCACACCTTTCGGTACATTGTTTCCCTAATGACCGAATGTATGTTTTTCTCTTCCTATAATTTTTATTTCCATGACATTCACTCTTTAGTCCAATCCTTGTCGCAACAATTAAACCTGTCAACAACTTTGATTTTATGTAATAGCAAGTGAAAGTCTCCCTTTCAGAATGCATTTGTCCACCTGCATTAATTGTTACTTTTATCTAAGAAAGTCTCATTTTCGAATTACATTTGTCCACCTGCATTGGTTGTTACTTTTATCAGACAATGTCCAGAACATTTACATTTGTCGTTTTACCCGTCTATAACTTACATCTAATCTGGAAAGCAGATGGTGATAATTTATGAACAACTTACAAAAGAAGTTATGTCTGACATTCCACAGTAGTATTCTTCAATTTTTATGAATCAAATATTGCCAGAAGTTTAAAATCAAAACTGAAGAAAAACTAGCTCCAAGGAGAAATCCAACACTATATAACATTTTAATGAATGATAAATATAGTAAGGAACTACAGTCAAGAGTTTATATTATCCCTATACAAAACAAAGACCATAACATCTTAGAAGAGGCTATAGAAGTAACTGAACCCTATACCAAACCTCAAAGATAGATTGCTGGAACATGAATCAGATATAATAAAACAATACCTAAACATGGCTTTGATAAACAGGTTTTATGAACAACAACATACAAATTGATTGGGGTAATGCTAAAATCATTAAAAATGTAGATAAACCACAAATCTTTTCATAAATGAAGCAGTTACAATCCTTAAAAGGAGTAAAGTTAGAAATGTAATTAACCAACAACCAGAAGTTGCGGTTTCCTCAGCATGGAAGTTTGCAATTAACAAGACTTCTGAGAAACATCTATTAAGTTTTTATAAATTATTTAATTTAGTGCAGAACAAAGTTGTTTTGTCAACACATTTTAGATTTTAGTTGATAAGGATTTTATAAACCATTTTATTAATTAATAAATAGTTTTGCATTTTTATGTAACTATAGCAACTCTATACTTGCAGATTGAAACTTTAAATTAAATTCAAAGATGACTCCTTTAATTTAGAATATTTGAAAATATATTTAAATAAATAATAATTATATAAGGTGATCAAAAACTCTTCTGCCAAACTTCAGGAGTGATAGAATGGGACAAGACAAACAGTTTTTGTGTTAACAATGGTACCCTCTCCAAGGCATAGATTTTGAGCTATGTGCCTTAAAATTTTGGTTTGAAAGCAGTCTGTGTCGGGTTTCTTTTGTCCACCAGGATAACAAAAAACAAAGGAACAAACGTAATTGTACTGGAACACTCAGGTATTCCAAATTTGTTCCGGTGAAGCCAAATTCTAAAAATCATTTTGGTTGTCAGTGTTTTGCAAAAAGCCAGAAGACAAGTCAAAACATTTTTTATAAAATGAATATGTTAATTTATTATAAAATTTGGAAAAACAACTTAAAACAACTGAAAATAACTATACATAAACATAAAATTATACTAAACAATTTTTCATATTCAAAATTCACTGCTTTTAAAATTCATTTCGACCTATAATTAGGCCCTATTCAGTTATATGCAGGAATTTTGTGCAAGAACTTTTTTAACTTAAAATTTGACAATTACCAAAGGATTTTCTAAAAACTTGAATATTGCCATTCCTTCACTTAACATGTAAACTTGTTCAAGATTAATTAATTCATTTATTAGTAGGGCTCTACATACAGTAATTGGATTATGATAGTTACTTGAAATTCCTGCCACTCACACACAGATGATGCATTAGCAGTGCAATTGCCTTACCCTTTCAAAAATCTCTGATGTTTTCATATGATGCCAGCACATTGAACAATATGTGACCAATGATTCCCTATTCTGATTCCACAGCAATCTCATACACTAGACTTTTCAGATGGATTCCCATAGAAAGCAATCCAGGCACATCAAATCTGGTGATTTCTGTAGCCAGGCTATGGGTCCTCCTTTGCCAATTTACTGATGATGAAATTGCATTGTCAAGAAGTCCCGAACATTGTGGCTGAAATATGCTGCAGCCACGTCATGCTGAAACCACATTCCAACCCACAGTGATAATGGAACATTCTCCAATAACTTTGGAAGTACATCTTGAAGGAAAATATGGTAGATTCGAAAGTTTAGACAGAGAAACTATGTATGGGATGATCAAAATGTTTGCAATAATTCCACAAACATTAATGCAGACAATCAATGTTGAAAGCCATGAGGAAGTTGCATCTGAGGATTTTACTCAGACCACACACAGCTATTGTGGCTAGTCAAGCATTACACCAGTGTAAAACATGCCTCGTCTGTGAATGAAATTGTTCGTGGAAAATCAGCATCTTTGACAGTCTTTCAGTGTAGTGGAGATGAAACACAATTTGGCTGACATGGATTGTTTCAAGTCAAACTTTTAAGGTGTATAGCTTAAAATCTACACCCCAGAGGGGGATACATTATGAGGACAAAATGTGCTTGTCTTATCACATTCTATACTCCCTGAAATTTGGTAATAGAGTTTTAACTAATTATTATGAGGACATTTAAATAAGATACAAAAAATTGAAATTCTGAAATCTCGCTTAATTTTTATTGAAATTTTTATAATTTATTGCATTTTTTATTGTCATTCTAACAATGTAAAAATTTTTTGAAATTTATTTTTTCAAAACTTTTTCATTATATGAAATCAGAGAAAACATGATTTTTCTATATGAAATGTTAACCATCCAATGAAATTTTTGGTATTTTTTGATAGCGACAAGTCTTCAAATAAAATAAGGTATGAATGAAGAAAATCAGATAATATTTAAAAAAATTATTGACAAAAAACCAAGTATGGTGTAGCCTTGTTATTTCAAACTTCTCTATCTCAAAATGCTTGATATGTGGAAAAAAAAATTTTTCCCTGCACTTTTGGCATTAAGCCAATGTAATTTCAATAGTTGTCTCAATGTATTTTCTTCAAAACTCTTGCTATCTTGAATTAATTTATAATTTTTGTGCTAGAGAAATTAAAAATACTTATGAATTTTCCCTTGCTTTCGGAGTCTAAACAAAGGATTTAAATTTAACAAAAGAATGTAAATGTGCTACCGATAACCAGAACAGGAACTTTTTTGTGCATGCTCAGAATACTGAACATGCCATACAGTAGTTTTGTTTTCTAAGTTTCACTTTTAATTGTTGATAGGTTTTTCTCAATATGATTGTGTTTATTCAGTGATATTTTAACTTTTGGTTTATAAGATGCAGGAGTATTTAAATGCTAATTTTTATGGAGAAAAGAGTGTCTTATACAGTATTATAAACTATGGTATGTAATATTGACATAAAAATCTTTATTTAAAATTGAATCTTGAAATCTCTAAAACTCTTTTTATCAGATTCTTTTTGTTCCTGTGAGATTCAAGATATTGAGGATCTACTGTATTATTCATTAAATATATTTCATAAAAAAAAAAAATATATTTTAATAAATTTTTATCACTTTTTGAATAATTAACTTAATTAATTATTCATAGGAAAGTCGACCGGAGAAACTACCCTCCGAAAAGTAGTAAAAGCAATTTTGTCCACCGCGTTTTCGAATATCAAATTTTAATATTATACGGAAATATAAAATTATATTTTTCTCTAATCGTTCGCGACAGCCTCTCCCGGTTCGACTTTCCACCCGGGACGGCCATTACTAATCGTCGGTTAAAAATCGAAAGGCCCACCTTTTTATAAGAAACGCTCGTAATGCCAACCAATTTCCACTTTTATCCACCAGTCGATAAATTCCGTCCGGAACCGATTACCAACCGGCTGCGTCGGCCCCCACTCGGTAACCGTGGCGCTTAGCCGCAGCATTTTTAGGGGCCCCTAAAAATTCGAATCGGCTACGTCTAATTTTAAAGGCTCCTTATAACTTATAAGGAACCTTTAAAATTTTATTTTAATAAAAACCCAATTTTTCTTACGAAAAGTTGAAAACTAATCGATAGTTTTGGGGCCCTAGGACGCGGCCTAACGGTAAATCCGGCTCCGCGCTTAGCCCATCGAATTCTAATCTTCGCTCGCCTCCCACATATTTTCTCGGCCGTGGTATCGCGCCAATCGAATTTTTGGCCGGGAACCCGATGGCCCTAGAAACACGCGTCTTGTCACGGGGAATTTCCCCTCTAGTTAAATTCTTTTCCACCTAACTAATCAATTACTTTCTCCGGGTTAATGGCCGACATTTACCCGGAGAAAGTATTTTTCGGTAAAGACCACCCGGGAGGATCCGGGCCCACACCCGCCATGTTTCGAGAGGAGTCCGACCATCCGATTGGTGGGTGTTGGTCAGTACGAGTGGCTACCGTCGGATACGGTATATACCCGATGCGATATGACGGCTCGATCTACCTAACCTAACGGGTAAATGCCACAAATTAGTAGTCGGGTAAGAGGGATTAACGGCGGAAGTCAGGGAGAATCGTCTAATTTTCCACCCGAATCGATTTGAATTATTCCAGCCACACATCCACATTTTATAGAAAGTTAACGACCGACAGAAATCAATTGCCTACAATAGAAATTTGCGTTTAATATTTAATTAAGGGCGGAAGAGGAAATGTAGGGGCCAATTTTCTGGCGGGAAAGAGGCAGGGACAAAGCTCCAACTGTTATTAGAAAAAGAACGGAACGATTATCATCAGCGACCACCCTGTCGCCTCTTCCGGGTTCCGTTGGAAAATCGTCTTTCATTTTTCCCACTACGAGCGTCTTTCGGAAAAAGTCCCAAATGTATTATTAAAACTTCCGACACCCATCTTTCCCTTTAATAAATGAGCGGATATTTATCAAATTATATCGATATATCGTTTAATGGTATTAAATCGTACGGTCCGTGTCGATACTAAGTCGTCGTCTCGATTATCCGGGCTAATGCGGGGACGGCTACGTCCGGATAATTCAAATTTTTTGTTTTACAGACATATAGGTGCGGTATATCGGGGTGGTTCCGAATACTGCCTTTTTTGCCGGTGTTCTTTTTCAAAAATTCCGGAAGAGGGTGCGACTTGTGTCCTTATTTGGCCAGGAATTCCCCAGCCGCCATACCGGGGTGGGGCCAGTTGTCTCCATTTCTTTACAGTACCGGCCCGAGACGGAGGGGGACGGCCACTGGGCCTGGGCTACTTTCTTCCGGGCTATCCGATTTCTATTCCGGTCCGAGTGGGCGGATCGACATCGGTCCGATCCTAGACACGGAAATGCTGGTGGGGGTGATCGATTCTACCTACCAACTGTTTTTAGCCGTCGGCGGACGCCGCGAGGAAACGCTTCGGCTTTCCACTACGGAGATCCCGGGTTCGAGTCTCCCCTGGAAAATATTTACGGTGGGGTCCGGGCCCGGACCGCCGATTCTCGTCCTCCACCATCCGGCCGACCCCTCCGCCGAGGTGGGTAGCCTGTGGAAGGGCCGCTTTCGCCCCGCATTTAGTATTCTCCTAGCGTGGAAAGTGGCGTCATCTGTTGACAAAAAAACTGTTTTTAGCCGGATATTTTCCCTCCGCACTTAAACTTGTATTAATATCAAAAATTATTTACGTTTTTTAATCCGTGGAATCCGCTTTCTCCAGTACGATACGGGCTTACGGGTGCCGCGTAATTTATCCACGGAACACACCGGAGAAAAGAATTGGAAGGAATCGAATACAATAGTGCGCGGATAATCGAGAGTATATATCGGATAGGTAAATAAAATTATACGTACCTATTTGGAGGAAGTTTCCAGTAACGATAAGAAAACTGCGACTGGTGCCAACTGTAACATAACTGTCCGTCTTCGACGAGAAAGAGGACAGGGATGGGTGCCAACAGACGACCAGCGACGAAATCGACTCGGTCTTAGCCAACAACCGTCGTACCATTAAAAACGCTTCCTTACGTCCAATTCCACACTGGTACTGACTAATCCGCCACAAAATCCATCTAGAAAGAAGACGACTACTAATAAAACAGAGGCTCCCGCCCCCTTAGTAATCTCCCTGATTGGAAAGGGGGCGTAAAATATGCAAACCTTAGTAATCTCCCTGATTGGAAAGGGGGCGTAAAATATGCAAAAAGAACCTCATAATCCAAGATACCTTGTATTCCGTAAAAATGAAAATAAAAGTAAATAAAACAGAGGACACGGGATCCTTTCGAGTCTGAACGCCCTATATATATGTTAAACCGGTGTTGGTGGATAATTATACCCAACATCTATTAACAGTAATAGAATAACTAATATTCCAAACATATATACAGTTGGCTGTATACAGACCATAGTCGCGACACTCGTACACGTGTTGGTCACTTCGCCGGTCGAGGTAGCGAAAGTGATGAGACGGAAGTGTCTAGAGGTTCACTAGCGTACACGACCCTGGTGGACATTTTTGCGTCTTGTCTGTCCGCGGATGTCGCTACGCACCGCCCCGCAGACCCTTTTTTGTCAACAAATGATGCCACTTTCCACTCAGAGTACTAAGTGGCGGGGCGAAACAAGCCCTTCCACAGGCTGCCCACCCCTGCGGAGGGGTCGGCCGGATGGTGGAGGACGGGGATCGACGGGCCGGGCCCGGACCCCATGATAAATATTTTCAAGGGGTGGGGCCCGAGACTCGAACCCGGGTCCTCCAGAGTGGAAAGCCGAAGCGTTTCCACGCGGCCAATCCGGCCGACTCTCGATCCTGTTTGGTGAATACGGCCGTCTGAGTTGTGGAACTGAATATCCCGCAGACCCTCGCTGTTCCAGGTAGCGGTCGGGAAAACGTACTCTCCTGCCGGCACGGGTCGTTTTTTGCTGAGCTGATGTTGCTGGTTGGATCGGGAGCCCGCCGATGGGGCAGTTGCAGTTCGTTGGCTCAGGTGTTGCTGATCCCGTCGATCGTCTTGTTCTGTTATAGTCCGTTTTCGATCTCTGCTTCTTTCATCCACTGCCAGGAACGCCGGTTTCAGCCTATCGATTGATATCGCTTTTTTATGCCCGTCTACGTACAGTTCGTATATTTTGCTCGTACGTCGCAGGATTCTTTCTATAAGGTCCATCGTACGGAGTTCTTAATGGGCCCCGCGTATCATCGCGTCGGACGAACACGTGGGAGCATTTGTCGGGCGTTGATGTATGAATACAGTTTTTCTTCCATGCGCCGTAACTGGTACTGGGCTGATATGCGCAAAATGCTCTCGGAGTGGTCGAGGATCTGCTTCGGCTCGGCGTCCATTGGGGTCGGGTTAAAGATTTCCTCTGGTAATCGAAGCGTTGCTCCATAAACTAGATCTGCCGTGCTGTCTTGTAGGTCGGCTCTCAATGCTGAGCGGAAACCTAGTATATAGTCGACACTACATCTGACCAGTGTTCGGTGTTGTAGGCTCTAATAGTTGCCTTCAACGGACGGTGCAATCGTTCGATTAATCCATTCGCCTGTGGGTGGTAGGGCGAGGACCGTATCCTTGATATCTCTAGTAGCTTTGTCAATGACTGGAACAACTTGCTTTCAAACTGTCGTCCTTGGTCGGTAGTTATATATATCGGCACTCTGAAACGGGTAATCCAGTTGTCATAGAATGTTCTGGCTACCGTCTCTGCTGAGGCGTCGCTACCGGGACAACTTCCGGCCAACGAGTGGTTCACTCGTTGGCCGGAAAGGTCAATCATTGTTACGCAGTATGTGTTTTTTTGAAGGTGGTAGTGGGCCGACAATGTCCAGGTGAACGTGATCAAACCTTCGCGTCCGGCCAGGAAAGGTGCTGATTGGCGTTTCAGTGTGCCGGTTTACCTTAGATTTCTGGCACGGTATACACTGTCTAGCCCAGTCGTTGCAATCTCGGTTGAGCGACGGCTAGACAAAACGTGTTCGTATCAATTTATTGGTGACTCTAATTCCAGGGTGCGAGATGTTATGGAGCATATCGAATACTTGTCTACACTGCGGAGGGATGTAAGGTGTAGCAATACCCGTCGACAGATCGCAAGTTACTGGGGTGGTGGTTCCTGGTAAAAATATATCTTTTAGCACTAAACTATGGGTACTCTTCTGTAGGTTGTCTAGCGTTGGGTCCTGTTTTTGTGCTTTGGCTACCTGCTCGTAATCGATGGGGTTTGGCATTGTTATTCCAGCTATACGCGATAGCAAGTCTGTTGCGATGTTGTCGATTCCTCTTATGTGCCGTATATTGGTTGTTAACTGAGATATAAACTCTAGTTGTCTGTTTTGGCGAGGAGAGCATTTGTCGGTGCGCTGATGGAATGCATATGTGAGGGGCTTGTGATCCGTATATAACGTAAATTCGCGTGCCTCCAACATATACCGGAAATGTTTAATCGCAGCGTATGCTGGCAACAGTTCCCTATCGTAAGCGCTATATTTGCCTTTCCGCGGGTGAGAGTTTCCTCGAGAAAAAGGCCAAAGGCTGTAGTTCGCCATCAGTATACTGAAACAGTGCACCTCCCAACGCGAAATCAGATGCGTCTATATGTAATGCAAGCTCTGCTTCCGGTTTAGGGTGGGCAAGCAAAACGGCCTCGGCAATTAATTTCTTGCAGTGTTGAAATTCTCGCTCTGTCCATTCTAGTTGAGCTTTGTTTCGTTTTGTGCCCCTAAGGTAGTTAGTAAGGATTGTTTGTGCATGCTCTGCGTTAAGCAAAAACCGACGAAAGAAATTCAGTAGTCCCAAAAATCTTCGGAATTCTTTGCCTGTTGTTGTCGCTGGTAGTTCAGTATGGGCTGGACTTTCTCTGCCATCGGCTTAGTCCCATCTGCCGTTATGGTATGTTCCAGGAACGTCAGCTCGGGTGCCCCGAAGACACACTTTGAGGCATTTACCCTTAGTCCGTACCCGTGTAATTTTTTAATACTATGCGTACATGCTCCTTATGTAGTTCCTCTGTTTTATTAAAGATAAGAATATCGTCCAGGTAAACATAGCAGTATGATAATGCCCCAGTATTTCGTTCATAAACCGTTGGAAGGTTTGGGCGGCTCCACACAGACCAAAGTTCAGATATGGGAACTCATACAGACCAAATGGTGTGCAGACCGCTCTCTTGGGAACATGGTCGGGATATACCGGTTTGTGATGATACGCCCTGACGATATCGATTCTTGAGAATATAGTACTGCTATACAACGCATTCGAGAAGTCTTATATGTGCGGAATAGATTAACGATCCGGCGTCGTGCATGCGTTAAGTCGTCTGTAATCTCCGACAAGTCGAATGCTGCCAGAGCTCTTTGGTACAACGTGAAGCGGTGCCGACCTCGGGGATTCGGAGGGTCGACAGATCCCCTGGGCTAGCATAAACTGGAGCTCGGGCCTGACCGCGTTCGATAGGGCTGGATTTAGCCGACGCGGCTCGCTGTGAACCGGGGGGCTCGTTGTCTCGATATAATGCAACGTATTGCGCTTAACCGAGTTTGCTGTTGGAAATGGTTTGAGTAGCTCGGGGAACTCCGCTAAAATTCTGTGGAGTGCAGACACCCCTATGATTAGCTCGATTCATGGCTGATCAGTGTCGCTCCCTAATTCTCCGCGTCGTGTTAGTTGCGTAACACTATCGACCAATCTACAACGACCAAGGTCCACCAGAAGACCGAAATGCTGCAGAAAGTCGACTCCTATTATCGGCACCGGTACCGAAGCTATGAGAAACCTCCATTCAAAGTTTCGTCTCAGTCCTAAGTCCACCCGTAATATTTTTGTCCCGTAGGTATATATTTTGGTGTCGTTCGCTGCGAATAGTCGCAATGGGTCCGGTATTTGTCCGATCGCTACCTTTGTGGCTGGTATGCACGAGACGTCGGAACCCGTGTCTACTAAAAACTTGTAGCGGGAATGCCTGTCGCGTATATATAGATGACGTGTCGCGATGGCTGCCGATATAGTTGTCGCCATTACCGTGGATTGGGCAGCCGTCACTCGTTTCCCTGCCGATTACCCGGGTGAAAATTGCAGGGTTCGCGACATTTCTCGCCTCGGCGCCAAACCGTCTATGGTAATGGCGGATGTCGTTACGCTCTGGTCCGAGCGAGTGCCCGGTGAACGACGTCGGTAGGGCGATTTAAGGCGGATGTCCACAGTCCCGGTTTTACCGGACACCCGGCAATTGCCGTGGTAACCAGGTGACGGGCTATCGGTTTTGACGGGCCGGTCTGTCGAGTTTAAATTCTGCCGGTTGCCGGACTCGGCAAAATCGCTTTCGACCAATTGGATGAAAATTTAACAATGACGTCATACCCTATTCGTTTTAATCTTTGACTATAATAGTGGTACGTTTTTTGTGATGTGTATCCAGATTTAATGATTTTATGTTAAAAATAAAATAAAATATTCAAGAAAGTATATTTCATCATACAAAAGTGGATAAAAAGTATATTATAGCTTTTATCTATTCAAGATCAGTCGACTTTTAAGCGACGAATTGTTTTTTTAAGAGAAATCGAAACAATACTAATCGGTTCTTTCGCCTTATTAAAACATTATTATTCATAGATTTTTACTGAAAAAAATTGCGAGCACTGAAATGACACAACAATTTTCCGACACAAACCAGAGAAGCCATTATTATTTTGACAAATTATTTCGTTAGCTCCTCGTCAATTGATTTAGTAAATCATCCGATCGCTCGTCTCGTTTGCCGGCTAAACCGGGACAGTGGACACCCGCCTTAACTAGGTGCGGGAGAATCAGATTTACATCGTTTGGACGACATAGCTTTTTAAGGGTTTAGAAAACTTAAGACAAATCAATCTTAATTTTCGTCGATGGTAGAGTCGTAATCGTGCACGTAAAGTACGCGCGAAACGCGTCTAATGCGTATAAGAGCCAGATAGGGTGCAGCGTGTTGCCAAACGGAAAAGTCGAGAACCACGTAAGTCGGGGTATTACTGTATGTATATATATATATAAGTGTAGTTACCGGCCCCGCACCGGACATTCTCCTTCCCGGTTGGCTTACCTAATGAGACGCACGCTTCGGAGTCGAGGCTACTCCAAATCACCCGATAGGAGGAAAACAGTGCTTTCCTATAAGGGAGTTGATTAGGAATTGGATAATGGATGTTCCGACGCATTTAATAAATTTTAGAAATATCGAAATTCTTAATTATACACAGAGAACGTTAAATTTAATTGGCCGCTCTGCCAAGCTTATTAACGAATCAAAAAAGGAGCGCCGATGTATAGGCATAAATTAGTCGGTAACGTTGGCGGATCGAGTCGAGTATGGGGCCCCGAGCGCTAAAAATTTCGGAGCCCTCAAACTCGAGTTAGGATAAAAAAGTTTCGAGAAAACTCTTTTATTAACAAAACAAAAATTTCATACCCTAACACGAATTTCCATCTTAGAAATTCGTCAATTATTTCGACAATGTCAATTCGCTGTATATACAGAATGGCCTTATTATTTAATCTTTCTTCTCCCCTTAAATAATTTTTTACATCATCTTTTTCCCGACGCATTACATCGGGGAATTGTCAATAATATTCCGAAATGTACCAGACATTTCTTTGGCGGCTGTCTGGTGTGGTTTTTATCCTATCCTCGTTTTCTCTTAGAAATATTTCAAAAAATGCTCAAATTCGTCTTCAGAAGTACAAACATCGATGTTGTTATTACGATATTTGGACGACAAAATACTGTATAATTATTTGATATATATACAAAAAAACGTAATTTTCGTCCAGCCCTAATGAAAAGACATTTTAAGACCTCGAGGCCGTACGTGGCCGCTTAAGGTACGGCTACGCAGACGCCAGAGTGCGAAAAGTTAGCCTAGAGCGAGCGAAGGCGAGAAAACAAGCTTCTCGCGAAATATCTCTCTCTCTCGCCGGCCGCAAACTATTCGATATCGCGGCAATCCGGTCGCCTTCGACGTCGTACCTAAATTGTAGGCACGACTTGTCATCGCGTACTCGTTGCAGCGACGTCGTCACCTCCGACGAAAAAGAGGCGGAACTAGCGACTTTCCTAATATCAAACGTGTTAGATATTTGGTGCGATGGGACACGCGTAGTGAAAACTTTGGAAAGTTGAACGCGCGTATTAGGATATTGTTGTTAGTTTGTCAGATGAACTACATTTATTAAATAAATTTGATGTTTTAAACTAAATTTTATTTATTTTTATTATTTAGATGTAATTTGAATCAAAACTTTAAACAATAACAATAATAAAATTTATATAAGAAGAAAAATTCACATTATCTAAAGGTTTAAATGGCATTGTTTTAAATGCTAACAAATATTTGGTTGGAGAATAAAACAACTATTCATTCTACTAGAATTGAGAAATTTAATCATTATTGAGATTAAGAAAAAAAAGCATTGTTTTAAATGCTAACAAATATTTGGTTGGAGAATAAAACAACTATTCATTCTACTAGAATTGAGAAATTTAATCGTTATTGAGATTAAGAAAAAAAAACAAACTTTTTGTTTGTGTTATAATTTTATTCTTTTTCGAACAGCTCATTAATAATATATATACAATATATAAAGATAAAACGAATATGCGGTGCAACGGAAGCCACCAGAATTGACGTGTCTTCTCTATACGTCGACATTATTCGATAGGTAAACAAATGATCGAAAAATGTTAACTGGCTGTGAAAACAACGTCGTGAGTGACGTCGTTTGACAACCTCCTCGAAGATCGCATCCAGCGAAGTCTTACGAAATGGTCACGTGACTAGAGAAATCGCAACTGACGTCAGATCGCAGTCGATGCTATCGACTAGTTTGCGGCCGACCTAAACGAGAAGTACTTTTTGTCGCTCTCGCTCGCGAGATTTCTCAGCTTTGGCTCGTGCATAGTCGCATTCTCCGAGAGCGATAAAGCCAGAAATCTCTCTCGCCGCTAAATTCGCGTCTTTAGTCCGCTTACTCCGCCACTGTCCACTAGAAGCGGCTAAAATAGTTTTTTTAATCGAAGCGAAGTGAAAGACGAAATGAGAAAAAAAATTCTATTTAGTATGGGTACGTTCCTAAACTCAACGGTTTATAAACCGCTTTAGGCAAACGTTCTAAAACTGATAAATTGTCACTGACTAAATTGTCTCTCTAAAAGTACTTCAACATCAACTTAGAACGAGAAAATTGTCTCTCTAGTGGAACAACCAATCAGAAGCGATGTTTGCTTAGCGACATCAAATAGTCTCTCTAAAGAGAGAATTTTTGTTAAGAGTAGCATAGACCCCCTGATCTTAATCCAGGTGGTTATCACTTTTCTGACACATGAAAATCTGATTGGATACTTCAAGGATGATGAGTTGAAAACAGGAATACAGACATGGCTGAACTTGGCCAATTTCTTTGATAAGAAAATTGAAAAGTTGTTCCGCAATATGACAAATGTCAAAATTCAGATGATAAATAGATGGAATAGTAGTTTAGATATATAAATGCTTTTTTTTACAATTTTTATAGCCAATTGTAAGTTACTTTCCAAATGGCCATTATTATATTTGCCGTGTACATTCTGATTTTAAAAATGAGTATGTCACAATATATATTTATATACTGTATATATTGCCCCTAAAATTTAAAAAAAAAAATGAAAAAAGTTCATTGCTAATAACTCATTCTCAAATTGCCCCCTTGTGGAGCATATGCCCCACGTTTGGAAACACTGATATAGATGTAAGGTGGTTAAGCAGGAATACATTTTTACAAAGATTTCACGATTTATTAAGTGAAATAATAATTTTTCTTACTGAAAGGGGGGGTGAATGTAAACATTTGCATGACGAAGCTTGGCTTTGTGATTTAGTGTTTTTAACAGATTTTATAGATAAATTATGTGAATTAAATTTAGAACTGCAAGGAAAAAATAAGACAATAAGTGATATGATTAGCAGTGTTTGTTCTCATAAAAACAGATTCATAATGTTAATGAACAACTTGCAAGAAAATAATATTGACCACTTTCCAAATATTAATGACCATTTAAAAAAAATCTGCATTTTAATTGCAATGTTAAAAAATATGTTGAAGAAATCAAACATGTCATTGAAGATTTTGATATTAGGTTTAATGATTTTGACAAAATTGAAGATGTCATTCAATATCTATTGAATCCTTTTAAAAAAGATTTAAATAACAAACATATTACATTAAGAATATCAACAATTTTTGATTTAGAAAAAAATGTCATAGAAAGTGAATTATTAATACTTCAAACAGATTTAATTTTAAAAGTTTAAAAATTTAAGAGAATATGAAACAGATTTCTGGAAGTATGTAAGTAGTGAAAAATATCCCAATTTAAAAAAATGCTCCACTTTTATTCACTCTTGTTTAGGATCAACATATTTATTTGAATCTGTATTTTCTTATCTAAAATTAACAAAGAATAAACATCGTTCTTGCTTGACAGATTCGCACAGTGAAGATTCTTTAAGATTATCTTTGTCGACATATACTCCACAATATGATTTTCTAATGGAAAAGTCTCAAACTTTTCATTGATTGATCTCTTTGTATGCATATTATAATGATTTTTGTGTTAGTTTTCTTTTATTTGTTATTTAATAAATATACTGCTAAACCAAAATTTTTTTAATATTTTATTCGTATCTCTACTCTCACTATCAAATGAAGAATTTCGAAGGTAGATCGCAACTCATTATTAACATATGAAGTCAATCTTAATGACAAATAAGTTGGCTACCCCTGATATATAAGATGGCTGCTTATGCTTCTATTGACCAAGCATTTTTGTCAAAAACTATGGAAAATAATAAAATAGCAGTTTTTAATTATGATTTATATTATTAATTTAAATTTATAAATTAAAATAAATTTATTAATGTTTTTTTCTTTCAATAGATGTATTTGATATTTATCGTAAAAGAAAGGTTAGTTAAAACTTTTATATTTATAATAATTAAAACTAAGCATGATATAACGAAGTTCACAAAAATATTTGTAATAATCATAAATTTAAAGTTTATGGAAAAGTTTTAGATTTTAAAACTCATCACAATTTAAAATTAAAATAAAATTATATTAATTTTTGTAACATTAAATGAAATTTATTTTTGATTATTATTTCTATTTATTGTTAAATATTTATAATTTAAAGATATTCTTCCTATTAACAGTTCATACCATTTAAAAAATTAATGGAATGGAAATTTCATGCTTTTCATGAAGTTTCCTCTTTCCAATATAAAAATAATTTAAAATTTTTATCTTTTTAGAATTTAGTTAAACTTGTAGATTTTAATCCTTTTGGAAAAGTAACAGATTCTCTGCTTTTTGAATGGGAAGAACTTGAAAATATAGAATGCAGTGAAGAGGTAATTTTTTAATTTTTATGTTATGAGCTGTAGATAGAAATTAATGTAAATCAACAAAAGATATATACAAATAAGCACGTGCTACTAGGATTAATAATAAAACAATAAATAAATATTAGCCAAATAAATTAGCATTATAAATTAATTTAGAATAAATTGAAATTAATGATAAAATAAATTTTAGCCAGTATATCCCATTTGTTGATTAATAACAAAAACACAAATTTTGATATTTATCCAAAAAAGAAACTTATCTCTCTCTGAAATCAACCAAGGAACTTTAGGTAATATCACCTGGGCTATTTGGATACTAGACAAGTTTACTTTTCAGATAATTTATATAAATAAAATTTTGACAATTTTTTAGGAGTAACTTGTTGACCTGATTAATATATGTGATTGTCTAAATTTCAGTTATATGAGTTATCTGAAGAAGAGACCCTATAGTAAGCTGTAGTTCAGCTGTAGAATGTTAGGGCATTATCCTAAAGATCTTTGGTTCAATTCTGAATCAAAATACATTTCATTTTTAGATTAGTATTAAAATTTTTAATTATTAATCAATAAATGCTGCTAAATTGATTAAAATTTGTTTAATCATTAATTCAGTTTTTTCTAAATCAGTTTGTAATGCTAGATTTATTTGGCTAATACAATATTTCTTTACTGTAGTTGATTTCAGGTATGGAAATTACATTAAATAATATATCAATGAGAATATATTTTTATCTTAGCAAATAAAATATCCCAACTGATATACAATATTATCTACATTTTTCATTTCAATTTTAACAGGAAAATTCCATTTATTTAAAAATTAAATTTTATCTTAATTTATATCTAAGTAATTTACATATAGAATGAAAACTGAATCTGATTAAACTATTTTAAATTTTAAATACAAGATATTGTCTGATTTAGATTAAAATTTTTATTATAGTTATTTGGAAATAACTTTTTATGGAAGACATACTGTATTTATTTGATTGTAAAGTGACACCAAATATAAACAAACTTGAGTTTACAGACATTTAGAAAGAAAATAAAAAATTAAATTTTTTAATATTTAAAAACTTTAATAATTTTGTTTCATATTTTATTACACACAGAAGTTAAAAGATAGAAAAGTGAAAGTAAAACATAAAAAATTAATTTTGCCTGTCAGCCAGTCAGCTAACAGATACTGAACACTGGAAGACAAGTCTAGTATTCCATATGGCTAAAATATAATCACCAAATATTTGCTAATTGATATTATATACTAGGAAATGCACAAACCTAATCAAAAATATTGGAAATTATTATGATTTATCATTTGACAGGCTTAGTGAATCCAACAATGAATCATATTTTTTCACATAAAATGATGCAGTTATCTATACAAAAACATATAATGTTACATACATATATATACCATACAATGTTATTTTCTAATGAAAAAATATAAAAATAACATACTATTTATACTTTGTTTTGTTATTTAATAAACAGTAGAAATTTTAAACTTCATTTTAGTTATAAAATGCATGTTTGAAATGATAATTTAATTAATTTGAAAGTATTATTTTTAAAATATTGCACTCAATTCAAAATACATTTTATAATACTGTATATGGAATTGATTCTGGAATAAAATGAATTTCCACTACTTGTATGGAATGATTTGTATGAAATTCAAATCTTTCTGTTGAATTTCCATACCTGAAATCAACTAGAACCTTATCTTCACTGAATTTTTGATAGAGACAATTTTCTTTTTTTGGATAAATATCAAAATTTGTTATTTGGTTATTACTTGTATGTTAAATAATAGAAATTCAAGTAATTCTGTTGAAATGCTTGAATTTCCATCATTTAACATAAATAAGAATTTCCATAAAATTTTTTCTCAGAAATGTTGTGTATACAATAAACCCTTACTGACAAGGGAAGGAAGGGAATTGTCCGATGCTGATTTGGACAATTAAGAAAAAAATTATACACTAAATTTATAGCCTATATAAAACACTAAAAATATATAATAATTATCATATGATAAATGTATACAACATATAGTATATCATATCACATTCTATTACTAATGAATTAAAACATTCACAATTGATAGTAACATTATTGATTGCATCACTCACTCTTATTAATATTACAATCATTATCATATCATATAAAATTTGGTACTGTATTGGATATTAAATAATTATAACTTAAAAATATTTTAAATATCTGATATTTATATGTAAAATTAAATTTATGTAAGTTGGAATGTATTTAACAAACTAAAATACAAAAGAATAGCTTTGAAGCCATCCTGTTACACTCACAAAACGCACACAAAAAACAAAGCTCTAAACAGGATAAATACTTTATTAACAGAAACGTTTTCGACCTTACCAGTAGGTCAAAAATATTTCTGTTAATAAAGTATTTATCCTGTTTTAGAGCTTTGTTTTTTGTGTGCATTTTTCAAAAGTATAGCATTATACAGGTTCAAAAACATTTATTTTAAATAAGAAAACATTTTTGGCAAAGAATCTTCTTTCTTCAATCTTACAAATAATTATAAAATGGAACAGCTTTTTTAATTTTTCACAGAATTTTTACTACATAAATTTTTCCGTCAAATTTTATTTACAACGTTTTGCCATCATCTCTATATTTATTTATAATTTCTTTAATAACATTGAGATTTTTAATTATATAACATGTTATTAATCTGAATTAACATGGAATTAATCTTAACTATAGCAAAATATTATTATTATTATTATTAAAATGCTAGTATTCCAGATAAATGTAATGAA
Organism: Olivierus martensii; assembly: GCA_000484575.1. NCBI lineage: Eukaryota > Metazoa > Arthropoda > Arachnida > Scorpiones > Buthidae > Olivierus > Olivierus martensii. The sequence goes on from AYEL01064055.1 coordinate 145,394, forward strand.
ACCATTTGGTACAGATTTGGCCAAAGAAAAATACAGTATCTCAAATTTAATATTAACAATACTTATAACAGAGTGAATGCTTATATATCAGTTGTTCCACTACTTATAATGGGGTTATATTTTGATAACTCCATCATAACTCAAAAAAACCTAAGATGAAAATAACCAATAATGATACTATAGTGCTCCCCGGATATAACACTCTCGTTTATACTGTGGATTCGGATATACCACAAGTCTTTCTTGTTCCCCATTCATTTGAAAGAGATTCTGAGAAAAATATAATACATCGCATAATCGACCTTCATCTGTCACAATACGAGGATGGATTGCAGAAAAAGGAAGATTACGAACTTTCTTGGATAAATTGGATAGCTTTCTCTTATTCTCTAATTTAGAATCACTAAATTAATAAGAGAAGCTGTTGGTTATAGCGTGGTTGTCTTATAATGTGGATCTAATCACCACCCTGCAAACCCGTGTTATTACTGGGGAGCACTGTAATTTTAATAATAGTAGGAGATAATGGAAGACCAGATCCTCCAAATGGTAAAACTGTCTTGTCTTACTATCTTGGAAGATTTGATCTCAAATCTTCCAAGATAGTAAAATCATTTGGAACCTAGCCCAGTTCTCCAAGGCGGTTAAAAATCATATGGAATTGAATATGGATCTCCAATAAATGATTGCTTTATCACACAGCCAAAGGTTGATATATATTTATACAGTTTCAAACATTGGTTCACAAACTTAATTCATTCCTGAAGGTCATTTGTAAGCCAAAATATTCATAAACTGAAACTATTTTCCCTATAGGAATTGATGTAAATGAAATAATCCATTCCTGGACCCACATGATTGCTTATTTAAACTTTTATAATAGTACTTTGTGCACAAGTTCTAACACAGAATCAATGGAAACCATTAAATCTATCACAAAAAAGATAAACACAACACTAAGAAGAAGAAAACCATTGAATCTATCACAAAAAAGATAAACAAAATGATAAGTAGATCAAATATAGATGAAAACTTTTACTGTACCTGTATGGAGAAGAGTTGACAGTGAAAATGGAAGGTGGTGAGAAAATGAAATGTTATTGTTTGGAAGAGGATTTTTTTTCTTTTTTTCTGTCTCTTGGCACCACTCGACCCTGCTTAAGACCTACTGGGCCTCTGTTTCACTAAAAAGTTGTCAAGTGTGATTTGTCTTTATATTTTAAAATGTTTCTAAAGTGACACATGGTATTATTATTGAAAATGTGTATGTTGACTACTTAAATGTTCATAACTCGAAACACAGTATGTCATCCGAGATGCTTTGTGTTCAAAAAATTTGTTCGTAAACCGAAGTTTGACTCGTATATATGTATGTATATGTATGTATATATATATATATATATATATATATATATAAAAAAAATGCAATGTTTGCTCTCTGTTCTGAAAAGTTTCCCACACCATTTGATCTCTCAGGACCAAATTGTTCAAGGAGATTTCCTGCAATCATATTTATAATATGGCTACTCTGAATTGAGATTTCTCCAGGGGATGGAGCATTTTGGGATGATAGCAAAAATTTTATTTAAAATGTTTTGCCATCATCCCTATATTGATTTATAATTTCTTTAATAAGAGTGTGATTTTTAGTTATAATAAAATGTTATTAATCTGAATTAACATGGAAATAATCTTAACTATAGCAAAATATCATTTCAGGGTTATATTTAAATTCATTCAGAGTTCATTTAAATCTTTGAGAGTTATATTTGAATTTGGATGGCATCAAAGTCACAGATATGATGCTATCAATGAAATAACAATGGATGACATCATAAATACATTATTGGTTAGAATTATGTGACAATCAATAGATGGAATCCATTGTTTTTTTTTGTTTCCAATCTTAACACGGACTTAATTATCAATGTTAAGATTGATTAATGAGTGATCTTGATTTATGAGTCAATCTTAACATTGACTCATAAAACTAAAAATCCAAAGCAAACACAATTCATCAACATAAATATTGCTAATGAATTATATTACGTTTGGATTATTAATATTCATCAACAAAATGCTATTGTTGGTCAACATTCCATAATATAAGTAGTCTTCAATCAATGACTGCATTGACTTACAATCACTTATGACAGTGATGTAATCAATAAATTCTGTGATTGGTCAATGCAATTCCATCGGTTTGAGTCTCTGATCCAAGGATCTGATATATGGTAAGTAACCTATTTTTGTATCTAGTTCTTGTAGTTTTTATCAAGATAATTCATATTGTCCTAGTAAACATTAGTAGTGAGAAATCCATAAATTTTGGGCATTTATGATTTATTACCTGTATACTGAACTTTTCTTTTTGTTTCTCTCTTTTATGCTTTTGCTTGTAATACACAGCAAAAGTAACAAAGAGCAGATAAAATACAATAATAATAATAATAATAATAATAATGTCTAACTTAAAAAAATATATATTTAAAATTATTCCCCTTTAGAATTATTTGAAAAAATAGAGGACAGATTCTCTGATAAAAATATTTCCATGTTTAAAAAAAACATTTTGAACCTGCTATAGTGCTGTTACTCCATATTTTATTACAGGCAATTTTGTAGCAATAAAAATCAAATCAAAAATATAATTAAATATCTATAATAAATATTTTGAAAATGCATTACAATCTTTGTCTTTCTACTTATGTAAAATTTAAAAAAAGTAATTAAAAAAAAACAGCTCAAATTAAATTATTTGTTTTATGTATTACAAATGCTTTCAGATGCCAAGATTAATTAAAATATTTATATTATATTACATAATGATAAAAAATATTTAACAATTAAAAAAAAAGGATAAAGTGTAATTATATCAAACAGAATTATTTTAAATCAGTAATTCTGTTGTTCATACATAAAGACAATGGGAAAACTTCAAAGAACTAGATTAACAGAAAAAAAATTTCTATTACTTGAAAAAAAATGTGACCAAATTTTAGTAATTTTAGAATTTGTTTAAAAATACTATATAAATGATATATGATATAAAGAAACAAAATTGTATAAGAAACTCTTATTCATAAAATGCACAGTAATAAAATAAATGAAATTCTGATTACTTCTATGAGATGAAAATATTAGATTCTTATATAACAACATTATAGAGAGGAAAGTAGTTATCATATTTCTATTTTTATTATACATCTTTTAAGTAAAAACAAATGATATGTAAAAAAACTGAATCTCTAACCTCTTTCTTTAATACTGCATTTATCCTATATACTTAAATCTACTGAACAAAGCACATTACACAGTTGGTCATACACTAAAAACATGTTTTTAATGTATGACCAACTGTGTAATGTGCTTTGTTCAGTAGATTTAAACGAAAAACTGAAACTGAATTTTAATTTCATAATTTCAATACATATTATAGGCCCCTAGTTAATTTTAAAATTATTTTATTATAGAAAATTTTTCAAATAATTAAAATTAAAAGTAAAAGGAATATTTTCATTCTGCATTAAATTCCTAACTTAACCAATTCCATAAATTGATTTTATCAATATATATATTATTTTTGTTATAACAGATTTTAATGCAATTTCAATATAAAAGAGTTATATCATAACTATTGATGCATATCTAAACATCCACATTAATAATTCAGATATGTTTTTATTTAATTAAATAACTGAAGAATATAAAATGAAAAAAGTATCTTAAATTTACAGATATGAAAGTTATTTTTATTGTAATTTAAAAATCCTGTAAGTCTTAGATTATAAATAATTTAAAAAAAATTTATATATTATTTTTTTTTATACATTATCATTTGATACATGTATTAGAAAAAAATTGATAAATATCTTGCTAAAAATAATTAATAATAAATTATTAAATTTTATATAAAAAATTGTTAATGTATATTACAAAAATAATAATAATTATTAAAATTTGTAAACTGTAAAAGTTGCATACAGTTATTCCCAGACTTACATATATCCAACTTTTGTAGATATGACTCTATGAAAAATTTCCAATTTTTCATTTTTTGTAGTATTAAAGCATAAAACATTTTTTTGTATTTGTAAGTTACATGTCTGAACTTGTTTGTTTACAATATTTAAAAATTTGTGTTATTTGATTTATTTATGTTTTGTATATATTATTTTTGTTCTTAATTCCATGCATTCTAATGTCTGACACTGCAAAACAAAATTAAGGAATCTATAATTTATTATTAATTTATAACACGTTAGAAGATCATGTTCTAAAGCATTAATTTAAAAAAATGTATATACTGAAGCAAGTCTCTTAGAAAAATTGAAAATGTTTTATAATAAAAAAAGATGGTGGCACCGTAGTTTGCACCATCTGTTTTATAATAAAAACAGATGGTGACACCGTAGCTTAAATTTAAAAAATAATCGTTTAGAAAATTTAATATGGCTTTATCCGCCAGGGGGAGTAATAATCGTTTAGAAAATTTAATATGGACTTTATCCGCCAGGGGGAGTTTGGCTAGGTTCGTTTGGTTAATTCTATATTTCGTGTTTTTTATATGAAATCTTATTTATATTTATTATTTTATTAATATTAATGGTTTGTGTTATATACTTTTTCTTCTTATTATAACTATTAATTAACCAGTCTTCAGCACTTGGCCATGGGGAGTTTGGCTAGATTCGTTTGGTTAATTCTATATTTCGTGTTTTTTTATATGAAATCTTATTTATATTTATTATTTTGTTAATATTAATTTGTTTGTGTTATATACTTTTTCTTCTTATTATAACTATTAATTAACCAGTCTTCAGCACTTGTTTAAGTGAAAAATTTTTGAAATTGTTTTGAAAAAGCAAAATTGTATTCGATTAGTTTTAAACTTGTAATTACTGAGGATGGCTTTATCAAGCCAAAAGATCATTAAAAAGTATTAAAATATAGTTTTTCACTTAAACAAGTGCTGAAGACTGGTTAATTAATAGTTTCTTTAATGTTTGATTAAATTTATAACTTTATTTGTAATATTTGTGGCAAATATTACAGTCAAATCTCGATAAGACACCACTATCCATTTGGAGACGATTTTGGCAGCTAATCGGGGTTGGCAATTTATCGAAAACACACATAAATGAAAATGAATTCCAAATTTACTAAATTTAATAAAATACAGTACATTTATATTTGGCATCCAAACTTAATATTTCTAAAAAACCAGGCTGAACCAAGCTTAAAGCGACACATGATTAATCATTAACTCCATCTTTCCCACCTGCTGGTTACAAAAGAATCTGAAGAGCTTTTAATATATACAGTACTGATGAACTTTGGGATGTGATCCACCTTACATGCCACTGGCAGATTAACAAGGACAAATACAATACCAAAAGGAATATTTGTTTAGACGTCTCTATTGGCAGATGGCATCTTATTGAGGTTTGTCAATTCCATTAACATAGGGAAAATCCATTCCGCCAAATTTCTTGGTGGTTAGTGATGGTGGTGGCTTATTGGGGTTTGACTGTAATAAATTTTGTTTGCATATATTGATAAAGCAATGCATTAAATTTTATACTTTACTTATAATGCATTTGAATAATACAGTAGTTGAGCATATTTCAGTACAGTACTATCTTTAGTGTATAAGATAATTAATATTTAAGAGTTAATCTAAAGAAACATTTATTTCTGAATATTTATATTCATTATATGAATAAAAATGTGCAGATATAAGTGATTAATATAATTATTTATTTTTTAATAATAAAATATAAAAATAAGAACAATTGTATGAATTAAAAATAATAAATTGCCTTTTTTGCAGATTCATTCTTTCTTGAATACTGCTCTAAGTAGACATTTTGAATATCAAGCTGATGCATTTGCCAAATATCTGAATAAAGCTGCAGATTTAAGAGGAGCATTGATAAAATTAAATAAGGATAATTTAGGATTTCCTTTAAATGATTCGTGGTATTCTGCTTGGCATCATAGTCATCCGTCACTTTTAGAAAGAATTAGAGCTCTGGGTAAAATTGAATGAAAGAAAAATTAGTAATGGTAAAAGCTGATTTTTTACCTAGGACCAGAAATATTTATCAGTAATCTAAAGATGACTGTAATTTAGTAATATCTTTTAAATAATAAGGATAATTAAAACATTTGAATTTGCATTCCATATTTTCCTATCTAATATAAATTTTTAATATTGTAAAATATGTTCAAATTTGTTAATAGATCACATTTAATATGGACATTTTCTTATATTGAATGTCATATAATCTACATAAATCATTTTCTAATATTAATTTGTCAATTGAAAATATTTAGATATATCTATAGAGTGAACCAAAATTGCATACAATAAATATATGCCAGACATTTTTCTATTAAAGATAATGTTTTTATATAAATATATACAGTCTTAACTGCTTTATTAAGGAGATATATGGAAAAGGATGTAGGATTACAGATAAAGATATGCAATAAGGAAAAAAATCGAAACAAATTTCTGTAATTTAATATAACTTTATTCCAATTGACTTATATCATATGATCAATCAAACATGTTTTGCAGATGTGCAAAGTGATTTCCATTAAATTCAAGATAATGTTGAGCAATTTGCTGAAAGATGTCAGACATATTACAAATAATTATCCTAGCCACTGCAGTGGTATGCCCTAAATTGTCCTGCATATTGTATCTTTGAAAGTGTCCACTAACTAATACCATATGTTCATTTATACCTGCTGAATGAACGTGTGAATGTTTACTCTGTTCAATCTCTCAGTCTTCTATATTCTCCCAATGTCTTGTCTCTATAACTAAGCAGTTAAAGCTATATGTTTATATAAAAACATTGTATTGTTTTTAAATGTAGAATGTCATGCACTATTTGTCATATACAATTCTGATACACACTTTATATGGTATATATATATATTTTTTTTTTTTTTTTGCAATTTTCAGATTTTCTTCTAATAATTATCAAAATACTAGAAATTCTCAGTAGCATCAATCTGTTGAAATTCTGTATATACAGTAGACAGTCACTAATCTGATCACAGTTAATCTGGAAGTTAAGGATAATCTAGATAGGAATATGAAAAATCAAAAATTCATCTCAAAAAAGATTTTTACAACTTCTAAATCTACTATCAATGAATAATCATATTATCTTTTTTATAATTTTTAAACAAAGACTCTACAATGCTATTTCAAACACTTTTTCCCTCACTGTCACCTTTTCATCATTTTTTGTTGCATTAAGCTTTGAATTATTAACTCATAAACATTTTATATTTTATAAAAATCTCAATAACCAAAAAAAAATTTTTTAGTCATAAGAGATGTAAAAATGATGAGAGTTTTATAACATGATATTGCAATTTGCATGATTCCATCCTCTAAATTATTTATTGCCATAAATCTCTACACCTTCCTCTTAACAGTGTGACTTACAAGGGGAGGGTGCAAACTTGGGGTCACGAAATTTAAAAAAAATTTAATATGATATAGTACTCTAACAGAAGAGTACTCGAGGAAAGTAAGAGAGCTCTCCAAAAGATGGCAGGTTCATCTTTTGATAAAAATAGAACTGAAAATTAAAAAAGAAAATACGTCACTCGGATATAAAAGCGAATGCAACCAACGATGCAAAGAGGTGTTGTATCAACGTAAGATTGGCTAATTGATATTGAATTCTTGTAAAGATCTATGATTGCTTGAAGTTTTGTATCGGTGATGGAGGTACTAGAAGTTAAGTAGTATTTAAGGTTCTTTTTTGTGAATAATTGATTGTTGATATTTGAGTCGGATTAAACAAGTTTTGTTGTTTAACCGATTGTTGCTTTATTATCGTTCCGATAAAGCATTTATTAACACTTTTTGTAAGTGTTTTGAATCTAATAAATTTATATTTTTTGTTATTTAACTTGTTTGAGAATTTATTCAATTTATTTCGTGTAAGTTCTAACATTGTCCTGTTGTTTTCAATCTAACATTTATTCGTTACTTCTAGTTATAAGTTCCTGTCTCCGGTTTTGTTTTTGCTGGTTAACATTAGTTGTTGTTAGATTGTTTTGAAGTTCATTATATTTAAGTTAGAGTTTAGTTAAAGACCTGAGCTCAGGCCGAACTCTGGATTGCAGAGTTGTTAACTGTTAGGTTTAGTTGTAATTAGCAATCGTTAAAATTAGCAACTTTGCAAACATGATATATAGCTTTTAAAAGCAGTCAAGGTATTTATTATCCTTAAATAACTCCAAATAAAGTCTTAAGGATATAATTTCCATAATAAGTCTCCAAATATAATTTTTGAAAGATATCTGATCCATGAATTAGCTGTTAGATTATTTATAATCTTAAAATTCCTATTTTTATATAAAAAAATTAAATCATAAAACAATTATGATTTAATGTTTTTTAAATAGATAACAAACTATTTAAACAAATGACACAGCAAACATGCAAACAAATGAACAGCAGACAGGAAAAGAATAAACATCAGCTAATGATCAAATAACCTAAAATGCAAAGTGCAAAATTAACTGTAAAGTATTATATTAGTTGATTTGTTTTTATGATTAATTCAAACATTTAAATTTCAAAATAAAACAAATTTAATGAATGATAAATGAGACAAAACAACAATAGATTATAATAATAAACTGCTTAAAATCTTGTTAAAAATAAACAACTACTAAAATTCAGCATATTTAGCAGCAAATTTGTTAACAACTTTATTTTAAAAAACTAACAAACATTTTCAGTTATATAGCATTTTCAGTTGCTTCCAGAATCAGTGATTATTTAAAATTCAAATATTGCTAATTCAAATTAATTCTATTATGTAAATCAAGACTGTATGAAAATATTCTTGTAAAAATTTGCTATATTTATAACAAAATTAATTTGAATTAGCAATATTTGAATTTCGAATACTTTTTGATACTGAAAGTGATTGAAGACGGTGTAAAACTAAAAACTTTTCTTAGTTTTTTTAAAAAAGTTGTTAATAAATTTGCTGCTAAATGTGCTGAATTTTCATAGACAAAACAACAAAAATATATTAATATACAGAGGGTAAGATTCCTGAATTATTAGATTGATGCATAATTCCGTAGCATTCTGATTTGGCCTGGCAATACTGCATTGCTGTTCATTTGTTTACTATTTTTACATTGTCATTGTTTACTTTGGAATGTTGTCTTGTGGAATACGAGCTGTCAGCGAGATTGTTACAAACAATTATTATTTCTTCACTGTTGAAGATGGAGTGTCAGGTCGAGAAAAAAATGAACATTTCTGACATATTCTGCTGTACGAGTTTAACCGAGGTTCAAGTGTAGTAAATGCGGCTAGGAACATCTGTGAAGTGTACGGAACTTAGATTGATGACTTCCTAAACTCAAAACCAACAGATTTCTACAGACAGGGATCCAAAAACTACCCCCATGTTGTCAGGAAGTTATTGACAATGACAGAGATTACATTGTTGAATAGTTGCTTGCCTTGATTTTGTCAAAATTTTAACTGAATTTCATAAATAAAACACTAAACAAACAAAGTTAACAAACCTATATTTAAAATGTTATGGAATTATGCATCAACTAATACAAATTAACAGTTCAAGATAACTAATCAAATGAAGTAAACATAAATTAGAAAATAATAATATATTTTGTGCACTTATTTTCATATTAAATTTTTTTTTAGAATTTAGATGATAAATTATTATAAAAGCAAATATTAAAATTTTTCTTACAACTAAAAGCACTTACTGCGGTTGAGTTATTACTTCCTCTCTAGATACTTTTCAATACAATTGAGTTTGTAGCAGAATCAACTCCATTGTATGAAATTGGAAAAATCAAAATAACAGACTAAAAAACTGAAGTAGCATGCATTCTGGTTGCAATGATTTTACTGGCATAAGTTATGAAATGAAAATTCCATAACTTATTCATTTCATAAGTTGTGAATGAAAGTTCACAAGTTATTTTTATAACTTGCCCAGATTGTGCCTGAGACAATAGTTCATTTATATAAAAGCTTAACTACTTATATATCAGTAATAATGAAGAATAAAAATTCTTTAACTTTTAAGAAATTCTTTTTTTTTAATAACTTTTATCTGATACAAATAATTTATTATTATAATTTGCTTGATTTTAAAAGTCATGTTTTCATTTTTTTAGATAAATAAATCATTGTTTAATCATAAGCTATTGTTTTTGTTGAATTTTATTCAGTTTTATTATTAGAAAATTTCATTATTGAGAATGGGATGCCTGTTTTTAATGTTATGTATGGGAAATTTAAGCCAAGTTTATGATTTCTTTACAAGTGCATTCCAAGTACAAGTTAACACATAAAGTTGAGAATTACGTGTTAAGAAAAAATGCAATATAGTAATTAAAATTTTAAATTAAACAACTGTATAAATCATTAACAAAAATTAATTGCCTAATACAAATTACAAATACAATTTATAAAAATATACTCAAGTACTGAATTAGAATAGAGCAATACTCAGAGATAAATCCATTTATCATAATAAGCAAAATATTACTCTAAAGAACACACACTGAAAAAATGCAACATGACAGAACTTAATATATAATTTTATTTGTTCATTTGTTGTTCTGAACCTATTTACTATTTTGCATTATTCCCAGAATATTACACCAAACTTTATATATACACTCAACCTTTCATATGTATGAAATTAAGATTGACATTAAATTCTATTAAAAATCAATTTAACATTCAAAAATAATGCAGTGTTTGTAAAACAATTGCATTTCATTTAAATAATCAATTGCTAATTTAATAAACAATTTCTTCTCGATGCTCTAAACTTTTTAGGATAGTTTTTAAGTAGTTAAAATTTATAGATGATTTTAAAAATACAAAATAAGTATATTTTAAAAATATTTTTTGACTGAACCAGAAATGATGTCACATAACTTTCACATATTATATCAGCACTGGATCAAGATATTTTGTCACCTGAGGCAAAATTAGAAAATGGCATCCCTTCTCCTCTTCACTCACACATTAATACATAAACATATCTAATACTTTGAAACTGGGAATGTAATGATGATGATAATAAATAAAGCATATTTGCAATTATGATATCCTTATTGGAATATGCCAATGCAGGAAAACATGAGGGAAACATAAATATTTATTTTGTTTAGACAGACTCATTCAATGATGTAAATAATAACAAGTTTAGTTTGCAATGGTTTCTCTCTCACTTGATAAGTATTATCTGTTAAAAAAATACACCATTATATCTTTGTAGACTGATTCTACAGCACAAAAATTGTTTGAGATAAATATAATTAAGCTTTTGTGTGAATTTGCAACTGCATTTTTGCTCCTTCTTGTAATTTCTGTTCTATGTTATTGCCTTGCTTGCCTCACCCTAGATCTGGTGTTGTGTTATATCATTTAAATGGAGTCTCAAATCAAATAATGCAACTAGACATTTTACTCAGAATTTTATCCTCTACAAGCCTGCAAATTTTGGCACAAACTTTTTGAATTACCTGTATAATAATAATAAGCAACAATGATGAATATGCTTGAGAATTAATAGGAGCATGAATATTCAGTTAACTGAAACATTTGCACACAATATTTGCAGGAATTCTACATTCTTATCACAAAGAGAGAGAACTTCATCTCTCTTGTTATTAAAAACTCTGATTTAAAATAGTGTTGCTATATTAAATTCAAAATTTAAATATATGAGTCTTAACTCATATATTTAACTTTGACTCACATGAAAAAATTTGATGAAATAAAAAGCATGCATATATTCAAATTTGCATAAATGGAATTTTTTATAGAATTGAATGTTTTAATTATTAAAAAATATATATTTAATTAAAAAAAATTTAACGAATTCTAATGTAATAAATATGAACTGTAGTTTAATTATTCCTACTTTCAACGATGCAAAAATCATTAAAAATTGTTCAATAATTAATCAATTTATTTATAATTGGTTTCTCTCTCCCTTAATAAGTATTAATTTAGTATTAAGTTAGAAAAATATGCTTTATGTTTTATAGACCGATTCTACATCACGAAATATTATCAAGAGTTTATTTATAATTGGTTTCTCTCTCCCTTAATAAGTATTAATTAGCATTAGGTTAGAAAAATATGCTTTATGTTTTATAGACCGATTCTACATCACGAAATATTATCAAGATAAATATAATTAAGCTTCTGTATGAAATTCAACTGCATTTACGCGTCGCCTCATAATTTTCGCTAGACGAGACTGCCTCATTTGCCTCATCCTAGACCTGGCACTGTTTGAGAGTATTATTATTTCATTTTCTTTCTTTTTGCTTTTGATTTCCTTGTTTCCACAAATTTATGGTTATACGAATTTAGATAAATATTCGCTATAAGACAAAAGAACACCGGAGAATAACGTCTAAACAGGACCACGGACACATATACGGTGCTCTTCGACCGGACTGTCGCCGAGTTTTCAGAAATGTCATATGTCCCTGCCCATCGATGTCTCCACAATCCCGTAAAGTTGAAGAAATGGTTCGAACTGGTCCTCGGACACCATTCGTTCCATTTCATGTTTTCTTTTTATTGGGATGGCGGAATGATCTATCAGTTCTGCTATTTATGAAACTATCATTTGTTAGGAGACCGGGTCAGTTTTGATCTCCCTTCCTATCAGTCTATTATTTGTCAGGAGATCGGGTCAGTTTTGATCTCCCCTCCCGTCAGCTAATGAAATTTGTTTCCTCTCAAAGGCGTTGTTTATGGAAGTGTTAGTAATTTAAAATAGTTGAATTTCTTCTTCAAGCCAAAAGGATCATTCAAGAATTAAAACTAAAAATTTCTGTTCCATTAGTTTTACTTCGATTTTAGCTATTAATATATATTTTTAGTTGTATAATTCAATAAATTCTGATAATAATATAGATCTAAATTAACAAATTCTATTGTAACTTACATGGTCCTTAGTAATTTATACATTTGCTTGAATATATATATTCTAACAATTCGAGAGAATAAAACAAACAGTATACATGAAGTTATATTTAAATATATTTAAAATTATAACAAATTATATATATATAATGATTGAAGAAAAGAAAGAAAACAGTTCAACTTAGAAATATAGTAACTATAAAATGGTCGTAACAGTACTTACAGTGATTGATCACTCATCAGTTAATAGTTTATTTATTTTCTTGTATTACTCCTGATGTCTGTTTATGAAAGACACCTGGAGATGCTCTAGAGACGAGTCCATGATAAAGAGAGAAGGAAATGAGGCGAAATTTCATAATTTTTTTTATTAACAAAATTTTCTGATTTTCCTAATATCACTCAAATTAAATATTCCCGGGACTATTCTGCTAAAATTATAATATTATACTAAAAATACTAAACAATAAGTCAATAATTATAATTTATAATATAATAAATCAATATCTCAAAAAATAGTTAATGGTTAATTTCCATCATAGAGTATGTTAATTCATCTGATTGAATATTTTCAGGACAAATAATAAAGTTCATATAAAAATCCGAAATACACCTTCAACACGTAATGTGTTATGTAGTAGATATGAGGCGATATGAATTGTAAAATTTTTAAACCAGTGAAATGAGATGATATACAGAATGTTAATTCATCTGATTGAATATTTTCAGGACAAATAATAAAGTTTATATAAAAATCCGAAATACACCTTCAACACGTAATGTGTTATGTCGTAGATATGAGGCGATATGAATTGTAAAATTTTTAAACCAGTGAAATGAGATGATATACAGTACAGCATATTTCCATCCTGATATATTGTATATCAGGATTAGATCGAATGACTGCGACTTTCGAAAAATACAATAAATTTACTGATGGTTAATGACTAAGCATTTTACTTAATAGGGGCCTTCATGATTTTGTGAATTTGATTTCTGAAAATGCATAGCTCCATTCGATAGAGCATCTTAAAAAAAACCTCTAAACAGACAACATTTATTGGCGGACCTGTGATGAGACGAAGTCTACACAAGTTCAAAATTCATAGAACAACTGATATTATATCATTTTCAATGGATATGTTACATGTTCAATATGGGGATCGTATTGCCAAACGCTAACAAAAAAGGATCAGAGATTGGAGCTATTTTGGAGTTAAAATTCAGACACTATCATCATCATCATATATAATAAAGGAAAGAGCTTGTGGAGTCTATGTTTCTGCGCATGTGCTGGACCGGAAATGCCGACATTACTATTTTCTCTCGCTTCTAATTTTTAATTGCGTCTTTTAGAAAACTAAATCCCAATCTCATTATAAATTTATCTTTAAATTATCATAGTTTACTTCCTATTTATGTTTGTATACTTCTTGTTTTAAGTTATCATAGTTTACTTCCTATTTATGTGTATATACTTCTTTTTGTTATTTGGCTTCAATTTTTGGCATTTTTTGATCAAAAAATATTGGTTATTCCCGGGCCCGAAGGTACAGTTTACATTCGGCACGCCAAGGCTCAACAATCTAAACACAATATTATTACCTACTTTAATCCATCACTGGGCGAAGCGAAAAATCTAATTTTCCAATTGAGTTTGTTAATTCACTAACTTTCCAATAACTTTGCCATTTGCTATAACAATAGATAAGAGCCAAAGACGGACTTTTCGAAAAGGTGGCTTACTATTAAAAATCAAGTTTTCGCAAATGGATAAATTTATGTAACAATGTCACGAGTTTCATACATAGAAAATTTCAAATTTTCGTCTGAAGAAAGAAAACAAGTAAAAAACATTGTATACAAAGATTGCTAAAAATTGAAAAATCTCAAATTTGACAGATAAGAAAAATGTTACTTTTTTGGTTGTATTTGGGCACTTAGAGGCTAGGGGCTAACTAGTTAATATATAATAGCTTAACATTTAGCTAATATTTTAAGAAAATTTTATTTAAAAATTCAATCAAATAAATAAACAAAAACATTATTCATTTCATAACTAAAAAAATATATGCAAAATATCAATATTTCTCACAATAATGAAAACCTAAATTTATATTATCAGAATTTTCTCCATTTTTTTCCTTAATGTTCAAAGTTATTTTTTCTCTTTTGCTACACATCAATCGATTCATATTCTTTAATGTCACTAAAATGACTGGAAGGAATACTAACGCATTTATACTCGAAAATAAAATAACTAGAAACAAAATTTTAAATGAAGCAACAAACATGTAAGCTAAAGGATACGCTAAAGGTAATATAGATATTATTGTTGTTACACTTCCTTGAAATATTGCAAGACCAATCCAGTTGATACTCTTACGAAGGCGTTCATTATGGTCTTCAGTTTTGCATCCTCTATAGATATGGGTCAAATGAGCAGAATAATCGACCGAAAATCCAGCACACATAACTAATATGATTATGGAAACAGGAGACAAATATACATTCCATAAAGACATGTAACCCAATGTGCAAATTTCAGTTGAAATTACTGAAAATGTCACTGAAAAAGTAGTGATAATATCAGGCATGAAAATAAAACAAATGAAAATTACAATAACTGCGATACTACATAACATCTGTATAGTAAATTTAACGTGTAATTCAGCATCATCAGCCAAATAGGAATAATATATGTAGGGAAATGCAGAAAATGGGGTGTTATCTGTTATCTCTCTCATTGTGAAAAGCGTAATTAAATCAGCTTCCATATCTTCTGTTACGTTTGTTTGACATAAAAATCTACTTCCAATTATAGCGGTGTAGTAATAAAATCGGAATCTATATCTTCTGTGACGTGTGATTGACATAGAAATCTACTTCCAATTATAGCTGTGTAATTTTTATTGAAAGTAATATCATTTCGGAAGTGTTTAGTAGCTGGATGACGAAGGAAAATTTGTCGCAACACCTTAATAAAATCATTTGAATTGCTCATGTTATAAGCCTCGATAATAGAAGACATTTTTTCGTCGTTAAGGAATTCCAAATAAGTTCTAAGCCACGATTCTGTCAAAGAATCCGCAATTAAGTTTTTATTCTTCATCTCTATGAACATTTCCTCGATTTGTCTTTGAATTTTTAAATCTGCGTAATCGATTTCCTCATCGATGACAATTTCAAATCTGTACTTATATAAAGAAAAATATTTATAATTATTTTCAAGATACTTTAAAAAATAAGAATCTGATGTAGCAATTTCCGAATATTCTCCTATAACATCGATCTTGGTAATTCCCCAAAATCCTACAGCCATATGAAGAAAAAGTAAAAAGAACACAAATACTTTCGCAAGCCGTAAGGACAAAATATTGCCTAGTTTTGTAAATATTATTAAACTGGAATTGTTTTCGTTGTTTTGAGATTTCCAAGGTTGATTGCTGAGAAAATATTTTCGAATCCACGAATGATTCTCTGAAAATAAATAAATAAATTGTTAGTTATTACACAATAGACTTGCATGTAAACGTAAATTTTTATTAAAATTACCATTATTGTTAGAATTTTCCAGCTTGACAAAAAATAACGAATGTCTGTTTTGTTTCTTCGATTTTGGTAATTCCCCAAAGTCCTACAGCCATATGAAGAAAAAGTATAAAGAACACGAATACTTTCACAAACCGTAGGGACAAAATATTTCCTAGTTTTGTAAGTATTATTAAACCGGAATTGTTTTCGTTGTTTTCAGCTTTCCAAGGCCGGTTATTGAGAAAATATTTCCGAATCCACGATTGATTCTCTGAAAAAATTATTATAAGTGTTAAACTATTATACAGTAAATTGTATATAAATGTAGATTTTCATTAAAATTACCATTATCATTAGAATTTTCCAGCTTGACAAAAAATAACGAATGTCTGTTTTGTTTCTCCAGATATCCGCAAATAGCCATACATGCTCCAACAAATGTCAACTGATATACGTAACAAAAAGCTACCGCCGTCGTTGCATAAATGCAGAAATATCTGACAATATTATATGGAGTAAATATTCCAGAAAAAAATGCTACACTATTAGTGAGAGAAGTTATCGTCACGGAAATTGCTGATTCTGAATAAACTTCTCCTAGTCGATCTGCCACACTGTTTTTATTATCGGTTCTTCTCCATGCAGCTAAAAATACGAATACATCATCCATGCCTATACCTGAAATCATATTGAATGGTCTAATGAATATTTACTTTTATTTAATGAAATCGTACTTTCAGGTTTATTTAACAATTTTTTTTTCATAAAATATTATAAAAGATAAGGAAAACATCTTTTTTGTACAAGAAATTTTCATATATTCAGTTTAATTCATTTAAAATTTTTTTCAGGAATATAATATTTGACAAGTTTGTTCACTGAGAAATATTCGAAAATTTTCATATAATCTGTTTAATACATTTAAAATTTTTTTCAGGAATATAATATTTGACAAGTTTGTTCACTGAGAAATATTCGTATCCTTCAAGGTAGATTGACTGCAGATGGTCTTTTGTCTGCAGTGAAATCACATTATAGGCGCAGTGTATTTCAGATCCATATGCAGTCGAAGCCGGTTATCAGGGAGTCGGATATAAGGGAAATCCGGATATAAGGGACAAATGCGTCCGACCCCGGCGAAAAACCTATGTTTTGTATGCATTTTTTGTCGAATATAGTTGATTCGAATATAATGGAAAATTCGGCTAAGGGAGATAATTTTTCATTTTTCTGTACTCTTTCTTGTGAAGAGTATTTTTCATCCTGTTTTACCTCGGCCGGACATCATTGTAATTTATTTAAAATAATAAAAACATCATAAAAAGACAATTTGTTACCTTTTGGGTAACTGTTGAACTGACGTATCCACCAGAGCGCGTCCCGTCGTAACCTGCATCCATCTGCGCCGTCTGAACAATCGCGTTGAAACTGACGGATTGCTTCTGAACGAAAACGCCGATATTTAGCCTGAGAACAGAAATGCGGTATTTTTTCTTTCTTCTCTCAGCGACCTCGATTTTCGCTAGGTTTTCTTGGACCCTCAGTTGCAAACGAAAACGCCGATATCTAGCCTGAGAACAGAAATGCGATATTTTTTCTTTCTTCTCTCAGCGACCTCGATTTTCGCTAGGTTTTCTTGGACCCTCAGGAATATCGAGTGTTCCTTCGGACCCTCAGAACCGGATTTTCTACAGATTTTCGACCACCAAAGGCAGGGGGAATCTACCTGTGAGTGAGTGGCTTTTCCTCATCCGGGAGTTTTCGGGTCCCAGAAATAGCATATGCGTTTCCTGACAGTTCCTTCGGACCCTCAGTACCAGCTTTTCTACGGAATTTCGGCCGTCGAAAAGAGGAATCTACCTGTGAGTGAGTGGCTTTTCCTCACCCGGAAGTTTTCGGGTCCAAGAAATAGCATATGCGGTTCCTGACAGTTCCTTCGGACCCTCAGTACCAGCTTTTCTACGGAATTTCGGCCGTCGAAAGGCAGGGGTTTCTGCCCTGTGAGCGAGCGGGCTTTTCTTACTCCGGGGGTTTTTTCGGTCCTGCAGAAATAACAGACACGAAATAGCCCCCCTTTCGGTCTGCGCCCCGGCTGCTTTGAAAACAGGCATACGAGCCGATTAATTATCAAAAAAAAAAATTCTAATAGATATCGGTCTAGGCTTCGCGGACGCGGCACAGGCGCGCGCAACGCGCGGCAGACAGAAACGCGGCCGACACTACTAGAAAACGAGGAAAAGTGCTCGTCACGAGCAGTAGGCACACGCTGACATAGTTAAGAAATTCGCATGCTCTGTGGAAGTAGGCGCACCGACGATTCAAATACGACTTCCGAATAGTTTCCAGCAGAATGAATGTATCACGTAGTCCGTATGGAAGGGGCCTGTGGACCGAACAAGAAATGCGCAGGCTCCGTGGAAGTAGGCGCACCGACGATTCAAATACGACTTCCTAATAGTTTCCAGCAGAATGAATGTATCACGTAGTCCGTATGGAAGGGGCCTGTGGACCGAAAAGTCCCGGCATCGAGTCCCGTGGAAGAAACAAAGAATTTATCAGACGACGAAAATCGTCTCCTATGGTAGAAGAAGGCAATAGAATATAGGAGCATAGAAACAAATGAAACCCCTAATAAGGGGAAGTCGTCTCCTGTTGTAGAAGAAGGCAATAGAATATAGGAGCATAGAAACAAATGAAACCCCTAATAAGGGGAAGAAAGTGGAGAAAAAATTTTGCCTCCCGAAATATGGCGCCGCGCTTCCTCTTGCCCGCTCTCTGTGGACAGGTTAGTTCAACAGTTACCGGTAATAGAATAATTAAACAACTCAAATAATCGATATCAAAACCGAAATAACAATCCTAGTTGAAAACTCTTCAATATTTACTTTACTCACCCGACTACGCGCCGATTTGTTGCGCATTCGGTTATAAGGGACAAAATGTGAAGGTCCCTCGAATCCCTTATAACCGACTTCGACTGTTTAATAGTTATAGCAATATTAACTTTTTTCAATTTACTCTCTAAGGCAGCGTTTCTCAAACCGTAGTTGAAAACTCTTCAATATTTACTTTGCTCACCCGACGACGCGCCGATTTGTTGCGCATTCGGTTATAAGGGACAAAAAGTGAAGGTCGATTCCCTTATAACCGACTTCGACTGTATAATAGTTATAGCAATATTAACTTTTTTCAATTTACTCTCTAAGGCAGCGTTTCTCAAACTATGGGTCGCGACCCCAAATGTGGTCGCGAAGCGAAATGCTGGGTCGCAAAAATTAAATTCAAATACTTGAATTTCAGTTTATATGTAATTTCACAAACGCCCAATATTTAATGTGTAACAACATATGTATTTTCAATGTAGTTGGCTGATTGTGTTCATCTTAATAAATGTATAAATCAGGGGTGGCCAACCTTTTATTGTTCATGCGTCAATTTTTTCATTTTTAGTTAAAATGCGCCATACAAACTTATACCCTTTTTCAGCTCTTTTAGAAATCTAATGATATTGATCAGCTAACTTGTCACGTGGTCACTAACACAATGAGGTTGCTCAAATAGGTAAAATTTCCATCTTGGATTAAGCCATCTTGCATAAATCCTCTAATAAACATAAAAATATTTTCAGCTATTATTGTGTTCAGGGACGCCAAGAGATTTTCGGGCCCATGAAAGTCTGTGTTCCATCACTTTGATTTAATAAAAAAGCCATATAAAACATTAAGCATCTATTTACAAAGGCAAACAATAAATTCAAAATTCCAAACGTTACATATTATGTTATATGTAAAAAAGTTTATTTTGGTACCGCTGCTTAAGGTGCTCTGTCGGCAGCCTGTGAACTATCGGACCCGTTATGTGACACTTCAGGCCAGACGGTCGGGCCCTCTTCGATGCCGGACCCATGACAAAAGTCACAGATGTCACCCCCTCTCGGCGGCCCTGATTGCATTATAATTGAAGAGGTGATGCTCTATCGGCAGCCTGTAAACTATCGGACACGTTATGTGACACTTCAGGCCAGACGGTCGGGCCCTCTTCGATGCCGGGCCCATGGCAAAAGTCACAGATGTCACCCCCTCTCGGCGGCCCTGATTGCATTATAATTGAAGAGGTGTGCACAGGCATTTCAGATTTATATATCGATAAATTGTATAAGAATTTTTTTTTAAGTTTTCTCTGGAGTTCAGTGCGCCACTTCTAATCGTGCAGTGCGCCACTTTTACTGCAACCGCCATAGGTTGGCCACCTCTGGTATAAATGATTTATGTATTTGTATGTTTTATTTCATATTTAATACCTGGAAAAGACGCGAAAAATCTCGTAATAAAAAATGGGGTCGTGAATGAAAAAAGTTTGAGAAACGCTGCTTCAGGCATTTCAGATTTATATATCGATAAATTGTATAAGAATATTTTTAAAGTTTTCTCTGGAGTTCAGTGAGCCACTTCTAATCGTGCAATGTGCCATGTTAGTGCAACCGCCATAGGTTTGCCACCCCTGGTATAAATGATTTATGTGCCGTATTTGTATGTTTTATTTCATATTTAATACCTGGAGTGGCGAAAAATCTTTTAATGAAAAATGGGATCGTGAATGAAAAAGTTTGAGGAACGCTGCTCTAAGGCATAAAAATTACTTGAAATTTTATTTTTAACCTATTGATTTCCTATAGTTAAATATAAAATACATTTTAAAGAAAATTTTGCTTCATTGAAAATTATTCAAAATAATTTCAGTAAAAATTATTTTGAATTCTTTTATCATTATTTTATAAAGAACTGCATGATTTCTGTTTCATTTATTATATTTTTAATTCTTAAATTTTCATATACAAACTTGATTTTGTTGGTCTGTGTGGCTGACCTCTGATCCCCCGTAGAGGTCATTTTACTACATGACTGGACAGACCTATTAGGACCCTTGTTTCAGTTCCCTTTTCTTCATATAAAATAAATTTTAAAGATAATTTTGCTTCAGTAAAAATTATTCAAAATAATTTCAGTAGAAATTATTTTGAATTCTTTTATCATTATTTTATAAAGAATTGCATGATTTCTGTTTCGTTTATTATATTTTTAATTCTTAAATTTTCATATACAAACTTGATTTGAACAATAAAATTTGAAACTTATTGAAATAAGTGATTATAATTTAATAAAAAAATTAAAAATATCAAACATAAAATAAATAAGAAAAATAAAATAGCGCATATATATCCAACTGATATCCACCAATACCACAGTAAGAACATTTTCAATAATATTAAATCTTATAATTTAAATTTGAAAATTCAAATATTCATTCTACATTTTTGAGCTAGCCAAATTTGTTCTATTTTAATAAAATTCCGAAGTTCTTTGCTAATTATATAACAAGTATTATCTCATATAAAATTTAAATTGGACACGCATTTCATTTTTACATTTAAATAAAGAAAAAGCAATATTTATTATATTTTTATTTATTTTTCACCCATTTTATTTTAAAAACTTCATAAAGAGAGAATATTTATCCAATATTTAAAATATTTTCGTTTATCGATAACGATATTGTACTAAATAATAAACTTAACGTAAAAATTACAAATAAAAGTTATTAAAAATTTTCTAATATAAATCTTTAATAAATTTTATTAAGTGTGTTCTTAGAATTTAACCCGTGATCTCATATACTGTGGTTCCTTTTGATTTATATAAGCGATTTTGATATGCGCAAGATTTCTAGAGAACCCAATCTCATGTATATAGGAGTCTATCGAATGTATATTACTTACCCAGAATTAAGAACGGTACAGTTGCAGCAGATACTACGAATGGAACATTAAAATACAACAGTAAGCCAAAAGATGATCCCAAAGACAGTCCTCCTGACGTTAAAGCAATTGCTCCAATCCATGGCTTGCTTTCGATGCAATTATTATATAAACATGTTAAAATCGAAAATAATAATGCTGCAATTATTGCTATAGGAATTCGAGGAAGGGCTCTATTAACAAGTTTTGTAATTTCATCATCAAATGTGATTGAAGTATATCTATCTACAGTTATATATTGAAAAGTAGTCGATTCTATAGTACGTAAAAACAACTTCAGCCATTGCTTCGCATTGGTTTCTTCGTAAGTTGAGCCGTCATTTAAATAATAATATAAACTCATAGCTTTTGCTGTTTTTACAAATTTATTTTCGTCTACTTCGACTCCTCCTAAAAATAAACTATACAGACGAAAATCATACATTCCTTCTTTACTTAAAGGATATTTTATAGAGTAATTCAGTTTCTTCGTCATTTCAGTTTTATTTTCTAAGAAAAGAATATAATTCTTGAAACATTTCTTGTTGTTTTTTGCGCATAAATCTTTATATTGCAACATTTTTGCTTCCGTAATCGTAATATTTTGAATGATTTCATCTAAAAGTAATATTTCTTTGTAAATATGTCGGCGTAGCACAGATCCTCTGTCTTTAGCAGTAATTAGAACAGTTGCCAAAGATGGTTCTCTGTTCATTCTTTCCATATTTGCATTCACTGACAAATCCATTGGAAAGAGGTTGTTTATAATAGCTTCCTCTCTAATATGTCTTTACATGGTTCTCTATTCATTCTTTCCATATTTGCGTTCACTGACAAATCCATTGGAAAGAGGTTGTTTATAATAGCTTCCTCTCTAATATGTCGTGTATTATCAGGGGCAATTAAATACTTAACATTATTTTCCCCTCTCCATTTTTGAAGTCCAGTAGCCAGTAAAACTGATAAAAAAGTTGGCAAAATGATAAAGTATCTTGGTTGTGTAGCAACCCTTATTCCCAATTTCCGAAACTTTTTAGATAAATATCTATTGAAATATTTCAACTTCATAATGATTCTGTAAATTAAAAATATATATATTTATTAAAGAACATAATAATATTCATTTTAATTTTAGCAAAAAAGATATGTTAAAACAGCAATTTTTCATTTAATGCATCTTTTTCAGTACATGAAATACTGAACATGAATTGAAAAGTTAAAAATTGTTTAAGCTTTCTTACGTTGATATATTTGGCGATACTGAGATATTCCTAATTGCTTTTTACTACTTTATTCAGAAAAATTCGTGAATTTTATTATTGTAAACTAAGGATATTTTTGGAATGAAAATTAAAAGTTAAAATACGATATTATTACTTGAAAAAATTCACGTCTTTTGATGAAAAGCATTATTTGAAAAGAATATAATATATAAATAATATTTAATATTCTATATTATATTCTTAATTTAAAAATTATTATATTTCTTTTCGTTTCTTATATTTCAGTATTATATACTGAAGATTCAATATATAATACTGAAAATAGTCATTTTTCTGTAGTTCGTTAATATTTCAACAAGGGGCGATTGAATGTGGTTTATTATGACCTGCTATAAATCCGCCAAAAATATAGAAGATAGTCATTATTCATACTTGAAATCTAAAAATTTCCTGTATGGTTTGGAATTTTCATTCAAAAATTAAAATTATTGTTTGAAGTAATATTATTGATCGTAATAATATCAGCATAATAAAAATTAATATATTTAATGTGTAATGCATACTTTAAAGCAGCGCTTCTCAATGTTGGGGGCGATTGAATGTGGTTTATTATGACCTGTTATAAATCCGCCAAAAATATAGAAGATAGTCATTATCAGACCATCAATATTCATACTTGAAATGTAAAAATTTCCTGTATGGTTTGGAATTTTCATTCAAAAAATAAATTATTGTTTGAAGTAATATTATTGATCTTAATAATATCAGAATAATAAAAATTAATATATTTAATGTGTAATGCATACTTTAAAGCAGCGCATCTCAATGTGTGGGTCACGTAAGAAACTTTGGGGTCGCAAAAATTTTAGCAAATGTTTTAATTCGTATTCCTAGTTTATATACCTCTATAAGCAGGATGGCGAAAATATTTTCTCGGGGTAAAAGGGGTCACCAAGTGGAAAAGTTTGAGAAGCGAGCGCTTCTCAATGTGTGGGTCGCGTAACAAACTTTGGGGGTCGCAAAAATTTTAGCAAATGTTTTAATTTTTATTCCTAGTATATATACCTCTATAAGCGCAAGATCGCGAAAATATTTTCTCGGGGTAAAAGGGGTCACCAAGTGGAAAAGTTTGAGAAATGCTGCTTTAAAGAATACTTTTGTTTTAATATTGTTCTAATTTAGCCATATTAATTCGCGTGATTAAAAGTTGCATCTCACCCTGATCAACAGAAAAGATAGCAAGTTTTGCTTCTGGATTAGATGCTAAATCTAAATTTATGATTTGTTTTCCTTAATTAAATGATAAGAACATATATCAGGATCCAAGTAGAGGTTTTCGGTTTGAAGAAAGTTTAAAACTTGCAACATAACATATCAATGCTTCACAGATATAAGATAGATCTATACAAGTCATTAAAAAGGAAACTACAGAAGAATCTAAAAAAAAACTGCATAGATCCATACAATAAATAATTCATTATAAGTTTAATGCTATTCGCATATGAAAAGGTTTAGAAAAACTATTAAATCCATTTTCTATTAAATGTTAAGCATAACTGATTTTTTTATGGACAAACGGACAACGTCTATATCTTTCTCAATTAAAAGAAATTACTCTATATTAACTCTTAACTTTCGTGGTATGGAGTAACAATAAAGGTACCAAAGAGAAATATGTGGTTCGCGAGCGACAATTTTGCTCCTTTGATATAGGGAAAACTTGCCTAAATCGTACCCCCTAAGAAAGCATGCTTATTACATGAAGAATAACAAAGAAAATAATTCAAAATTAGTAGTAATCAACTCTATATTAATAGAGTCAACAGTTTTATAAACACAAAGAACAAAAATAATCAACTTCCTTAATAAAACAATTTTTTTAAATCTGGAAAACGTACGATTTAGGTTACGGCCAGGCTGGTAAGCGCATAGTGACAAGCAACATACGACTAGCGGCAGAGAGATTAGTAGCTGGCGACATTCTGGCCATACTGATACGCGGCTTGCTCGACTTCATTCGCCATAATGATATTATCAAGAAAATTACGACTCTTTCTTCTTTCCGATGATGATTTTCATCACCTTCTACGCAAATCTCCATTAATTTATTTAAAACACAAGAATTTTATAAATTTACAAGTTACTGTACTTACCAGATATACCATAAGTTTCAGGATTAGATGCTAAATCTAAATTTTTGATTTAATTTATGATTTGTTTTCCTTAATTAAATGATAAGAACATATATTATGATCCAAGTAGAGGTTTTCGGTCTTAAGAAAGTTTAAAACTTGCAATATAACATATCAATGCTTCACAGATATAAGGTAGATCTATACAGGTCATTAAAAAGGAAACTACAGAAGAATCTCGATAAAAAGCACTGAATACACCCATACAATTAATAATTCATTATAAGTTTAATGCTATTCGCATATGAAAATTAAGCATAACTGATTTTTATGGACAAACGGACAACGTCTATATCTTTTTCAATTAAAAGAAATTACTCTATATTAACTCTTAACTTTCGTGGTATATAATCACAATAAAGGTACCAAAGAGAAACATGTGGCTCGCGATCCACAATTTTGCACCTTTGATATAGAGGAAACTTGCCTAAATCGTACCTCCTAAGAAAGCATTCTTATTACATGACGAATAACAGAGAAAATTATTCAAAATTAGTAGTACTCAACTCTATATTAATAGAATCAACAGTTTTATAAACTTAAAGAACAGAAAAAATCAAATTCACTAAAAATACAATTTTTTTAAATGTGGAAAACGTACAATTTAGGATTATTGTCTCTAAATCGTACGACATTTATCCTAATTTGTACTTTCAAATCTAATCACTGCCATCATCACATAAATACTCAAA
This sequence comes from Olivierus martensii, assembly GCA_000484575.1. Classification (NCBI taxonomy): domain Eukaryota; kingdom Metazoa; phylum Arthropoda; class Arachnida; order Scorpiones; family Buthidae; genus Olivierus; species Olivierus martensii. Next base: position 171,820 of record AYEL01064055.1, read on the forward strand.
AGTATGTCTAACTATTCCCACACAAAGCTTGCGTACCCATATTTTGCACTGTGTTCATTGTATCACACCAGGGCTGGTTCAACATATGATCGAGCGGAGTGCCGCTCAGAGCGCCGATATTTAAAGGGCGTAAACGGCGCTGGAGCATTTTGTATTTTGTAATTATTATTATTGTTGTTGTCGAAAGACACAATTATTATTTATACATAATTTAAACAGTGAGCCCTCTCAGTGACTACCTGTAGCGACCGGTTTTGTCCCCGGAGGGATCAAAAACTCAACGGTTTTCCAACTACAAGTTCTCCCATGAGATGGGAAATTCTTAGGACACCAAAGTTCGGGCACAACCACCGGGAGAATCGCGACAGCTCTCCGGAAGGACGGAAAGAAAAGAATCACCGAACCTTCCACAAAAGCAGAACCCTTACTAATAATCGCATCGGATGGGCTGAGCGCATGATGGCAAGCCAACCCAACTTGAAAAAAGGCGAGAATCTACCCCGGTTCGATCACTGATATAGCCCTCTGTCAGCGCCTGACTGGCGGGCCACTGTGGAGACGATATCGACCGACGCCGTGCAATGGCCGGGCTCTGGCGCCTTGCCGTGGCCGAATATCGCTCGGATCAACTCCCCGAATATTTATGATTCCCTAGGAAGCAAGCTTCCCGGCCTCTGGATGATCCCACTCAGCCCGAGCAAGGCCAATTCTCGGGTGGGCACCGTAACGGCTTTTATCCCTCAACCATCCATCCCTTCGGCACGGTACAACGCCTTGGGATTGGGACTCTTATAGAGGACTCGTACCTCATGCAGGTCATACGTCGGACCAGTTCTTAATCCCGGATCCGCAGGGACTCGGACGGTCGAATGGCGAACTACAGAGCATCCATCAGCGAGGGATGGGTGCAGCCATGCTCTACCGACTGTATAGGAATTTCTTCACTAGGGGCAGCTACTACTGGGGGCCGGGGCCAGGGACATTCCAGTCCGACCAGTTTTGCTGCTGGATCTCTCTATAGAAAGTCAAACGAGATCCGAAGGCGAATTATCCGACTAGGACTTCCCACGGCTGTCTACTCGGGGATTTCCAACCCTTTTGACGAGCCGCGGACACAGTAACGTCTGCGCACGCTCACCCGTGGTGTGGGGTCATCTTCGCCTGAATTTCGTCAAGCATTTGGCAACCTCATAGTTTTCCCTGTCACTATGGACGTATCGGCCTGGCTGTACAGATATGAACATAGTGACAGCCGGTAAGCCCTCTCGCCAATTCAAGGCGGGCGCCCTCGAGAGGGCGTCACATAGAAAACTTCTTGCAGGACTGTTGTCACCGATGCGAAATACATTGGAATCCATTAATTTTGTGTCCAATTTTAACGTTAATTTATCCATCATACATATCAGGATAACGTAATCGCGAGTCACATTTTATTTCAGCATCGTATGACAATATTCCTAAATTATATATCTCTGATACCATAAATACTAAATGTAATAAAATATAATGCAATAAGCAAGTTTTCAACGAAATGTCTCCGTTTTTTTTCAAATAAGAAATCCGAAAAGCACGCTGAGTAATTTGCTCTCCTAACGGCAATTTATCAGGAGTGATAAAAACAGTAAAAATGAAAAAAAAAAATCGCATAATTTTGTAAAGGTAGGTCATAGGTAAATCGAAATGGTTGCATTCGATTCGGAATGTAAAACCAAATCTAAATTCATTAGAATTTCGAAATTATTTATTAAAATTACTTGAAAAATTCGACTGATATGCCCCAAATTTGGGACCCTGTATTTCGATAACGGGGCCTCAGCGGTAATAATAATTACATTTTTGGACTCAGCACCTCCAAATTAGGGGTGCACTATAAAGGGGGCCAAATTTTCGACTCCGGAAATATGATACCCGTAGCCAGAATTCGCAAGTGGCGCTGTAACGTAATAATGGATGCCATTTTAAGATTCCCTCTTGGATTTCCTACACGGGTTCGAAGGTGTTTTTGTCGTTATATACGGTATTATTAGATTAAATCACATGATTATATTTCCGCTCATTTATATGAGCGGGTTTCTAGTTATTCAAATTTCAACAGCAATAAAACAAATCATGTAAAATTTTAGAAGGACATGCATCTCTCTTTTCAGGGTATTAATGTTGCTAATTGTTATCTCAGTTGTTGATTTTGTAAATTGTAACAATCTATACACTGCCCAAATCAGACAATAGTGGTTCCATGATATTTTAGTGACCGGTTCGCTAAATAAATTACAGGTCCATCTCATCCGCTGGTCCATATCTCCCGGACTTACCCTACATATATACAGGGTGTTTCTTACCACTCACACCACCCTTTTTTCTCGGAAACTGATGAGATAGGAAGTATGGCGAAAAATTTTGATTATCAAAGTATATCCGAAGAATCCAATGACATGATAAAAATTTTGAGCTCATCGGAAGTAGGAGCACAAGGGGTCAACTTTGAAATCTCCAATGGAAACATGTGCCGATTTGGGCATAATTGAATAGAAATATAAAAAACAAACAACTTTTGTTTTGAAAGTTTTTTAATATCACCTACGGATTGTAAGAATTCACAAAAGATACTGCCGCATGTACCGCCGATTGGGCTATTCAAGCAATAAGAAGAATAAGAATCCGACAGAGGGCGTCTGTGTACTTGTGTGTATTCTGCGGAACACTACTGAAGCAGAAAAGAGCAGTATTATGCAGATTAGGTACTCGATGGTAGTATTCGAACCACAGATGCGACAAGTCTTTCGCCATCACAGTTCGGCACGGAACCATACTCAAGAGTAAGATTTTCCCGACTTGTTTCAGCCCTTTATGAGTTCACCATGGAGTGCATAGATGCCCTCTGTCGTAGCCTTCTTTTGTTTATTACTTGAATAGCTCAATGGCGGTACATGCATCTTTTTTTGGGTAATATCTCACAATCCGTAGGTGATATTAAAAAACTTTCCAAACAAAACTTTTTTTTACAAATTCTATCCAATTATCCCAAAATCGGCATATGTTTGCATTGGAGATTTCAAAGTTGACCCTTTGTGCCCCTACTTCCGATGGGCCCACAAAATTTTTATTATGATCATTCGATTCTTCGGATATACTTTGGTAATCAAAAATTTTCGCCCTGCTTCCTATCTCATCGCGTTTCTGAGAAAAAACAGTGGTACGAGTGGTAAGAAACACCCTGTATATACAGTGGCTAGAGGGGGCGAAAGGGGGTCCGCCTCCGGCACCAAGCTGAATGGGGGACAACAGTATTGAATATTATTATTATTCACTAGATATTTGTATAAAAATTTTTGTATTTTAATTGTTACTATTGTTGATATTCGTAAATAATTTTTTTTAATTTGGTGCTAAATACGAATATACATATACAATATGTAGGTAGTTAATTCGAATTCAAATCAAAACGCGTGAATTTTGTTTAGTTACTTTCGTATTATTGCTAATTACTTTTGTATTATTGTAGCATCAAAGTTAGAAGGCGTATAACATTCTGATTTACTGTTAGTGGGATGAAGTGGTGTGATATTAAGACAGAAACGCGCGTGACATTTATTGAAAACAACCAATAAACTTGACTAAAACAATAAAATTTTAAATTTTAAAATGAAGCCAATCAAAGCAAGGCGAAGACCAACAGAACTATTTGTGTATCAGTAGCTTCTTGTCAAAGAAATTTTTCTAAATTCAAATTAATAAAAAGTTACCTACGATCCAATATGACAGAAGAGAGAGAAAGTAATTTATCCATACTACTTATAGAAAATAATTATGCCAGCAAGATAAACTTTGACAAAGTTATTGAACATTTTATAAATGTTAACTACCACAGAATGTAAAATAAAATGTGCATTGAAAGTTAAAACTGATGTTTTTTGGAGGAGAAGAGGGGTCAAAAAATGTCGCCCGGGTACCAAAGATTCTGGTACGCCGCTTTATATATATATATGTATGTAGAGTAATATGACCTAAAGGATTGCAGTCGCATGATGTGACCGTTGTGACATTGGAGGGTGGCGTTGTGGTTTTAGAAACATGGTATTTTTTCCTCCAAACACAACAACAAAATAACCAATGGGTCAAGGCATAATAAAAAATCTTAAAATGCATTATTGAAAACAGATTCTCAAGAAACTAATTCTTTTCGTAGACAACTGTCCTGCACATCCTTCTATAACAAAAAAATTAACAAATGTGAACAACATGATGCTTCTCTCTTTAACCCAGACACTATACATTACTTATCTGCATTCAAATCAGCAAATGTTTGCAATTCTCACAAAATCATTTTTAGAAAATTGGTTTTTTTAGAATCAGATCTAACTTGTACAATTCCAAAATGTTAATTTTCAAAAAAATATTAGAAATTTCAAAATACTCTTTATAAATACAGTATGTAATAATTGTGATTTGTGTATGTGAAATCAATCATAAATCAACATTTACTAAAGAGATTTATGCAGTCCAAATAATCCTAATTATCACATTTTGGATAAATAAAAAATAAACTGCTAGAGGAAGTTTGGCTTGATTAGGGTTATTTATATATGATAATTGTTATAAATCAGAAATAAGATATGTTCTCATGAATTTAAAAAATTTTTCCTCTTAATAATTAAATTCTTTGGAAAAAAAATCATATTATTTGAAAGTGCATAATTCCAAGCCCAATTTTTTGGCCTTGAGAACTTTGAATAAACAATGTTTTAGTATGTATTTGTGTATTTGTTGTGTGTGTGTGTGTGCATGCATGTACAAGTACACACACAGTTGCTCTTTTACTTATGATTGTTTGATTTATAACAATTTGATATTATCATTGCTTTTACAATATTCCTAACTTGGTTATTTTCATAGCATATTGGCTAGAAATATTTTTATATTTTATTAAAAATTTATAGTTGGCTGATGGCATTGTAGTAAAGTTATTGCTTACTATTATTTGAGGATCTGACTTCAGTTGTAAATAATTTTATATCTTGGAAGTCAGGTTCATTTATGCGTGATTTTATCATTTGGAGATCCAAGATCAAATTCAAATAATTTTACCATCTTGGATGATCTGGTGTTCTATTTTCATTATAACAAGTTCTTATCCTCATTGTGAAACAGATGTGCTAGGGATCTGAAATTTGATTCTCCAACTCTTCCTCTCTACCTATCCATCTCCTAGAGCCACATAGTTCTCATATCTGTGGAATAGTTGTTTAATTCCATCTTTCTAGAAGTTAGCAGATTTGGAAATAAACCAGCTCTAAACAACAGTAATCTTGCTTCATCATTGAAGAAATGTCTTCCTTATATAGCATTCGCAAATTTATTTCAACTTTTTGCAAATTGATTAAATCCTTTTGCAAACTGATTTAAACCTTTTGCACATATATTCAAACTTTCAGTTACGAACAGTTTAACAAAATGGTGAGAAAGAGTAGTGAATAAACGAGTATAATACAGTGGTACCTTGCAATTCGTCAGTAATCCGTTGTCGAACTAATGTCAAATTGAGAAACTGTCGAATTGCGGGACAATATTTCCCATACAATGTTGAATTGAGAAACTGTCGAATTGCAGGACAATATTTCCCATATAAGACTATAAAACTAATCCGTCGCCGAACTAATGTCGAATTGAGAAACTGTCGAATTGCGGGACAATATTTCCTATAAACTAATTTGTTATTGGTCCCCATCACACTCCTCTAACTTACGGGTGAGGTGAGAGAGATACACTATATTATTTACTTTATTACATGTGCTTTACTATTTTATAACAAACTAAATTACAAAATACACTATTTTATACACAACACACAAGATCGGAAGAATTACAAAAAACACTATTTTATACAGAACACACAATTTATTAGCCCTTGGATGTTGGAATGAAGTCTTCCTGCATGAGACTATTTTATACACAACACAATTTATTAGCCCTTGGATGTTAGAATGAAGTCTTCCAGCAGACGCCCTAGCACCCATAATCTTCTCTCTCTATTGCAAAACATTGCCACAGTTGTCTATTTATTAGCCCTTGGATGTTGGAATGAAGTCTTCCAGCAGACATCCTAACCCATAATCTTCTGTCTCTGTTGCAAAACGTTGCTACAGTTGTCCTAGGATCTTCTGTGTTGCAAAACGTTACTACAGTTGTCCTAAAAACGCCATACTCCATGGATGTTGGAATGAAGTCTTCCAGCAGACACCCTAGCACCCATAATCCGTGTTGCAAAACGTTACCACAGTTGTCCTAGAAACGTCATACTCGAGTTACATTTAAATTGTTCTCCACAGTTGTCCTAGAAATGCCATACTTGAGTTTGGAATGAAGCTATTTTATATACAACACAATTTATTAGCCCTTGGATGTTGGAATGAAGTCTTCCAGCAGAGACTATTTTATACACAACACAATTTATTAGCCCTTGGATGTTAGAATGAAGTCTTCCAGCAGACGCCCTAGCACCCATAATCTTCTCTCTCTATTGCAAAACATTGCCACAGTTGTCTATTTATTAGCCCTTGGATGTTGGAATGAAGTCTTCCAGCAGACATCCTAACCCATAATCTTCTGTCTCTGTTGCAAAACGTTGCTACAGTTGTCCTAGGATCTTCTGTGTTGCAAAACGTTACTACAGTTGTCCTAAAAACGCCATACTCCATGGATGTTGGAATGAAGTCTTCCAGCAGACACCCTAGCACCCATAATCTTCTCTGTGTTGCAAAACATTACCACAGTTGTCCTAGAAATGCCATACTCGAGTTACATTTTAATTGTTCTATCTTTCATGCTCTTTATCTATAATTTTTTCCTTCATCTCTTCACTCAATCGAGTGTTCTTCTTTTCAAAATTATTCCTCTGGTCAGTTCTCTTTGAACCCATTCTTACATTTCACTAAAAAAATAATAATAATTACAAATATTTTACTTTCTGAAAAATGAAGAACTGAAAATTAACACAAACAACACGGATAAACACCAAATTAACCCAAAAAGAACTGACAAATAGCAAATGACATCACACAATTCCATGCACATGCATCCGCCATCTCTCGAAACTCAAATGTCAAATTGCGGGATGTCGAATTACGAGGCGCCACTATATTGATATACAAAAATAAATTTATTTTCAAATTAATACAAATTTTAATGAGAAAAATATATATTATTATATACATTAAATTTAGTGCAGTGGTTTGACTAGTAGCTGTGGCTGGTAACAAAAGAAATATGTCCTTAACATAATTGGTGCAATCCTGGGAAGTAATACTAGCTAAACTGAGTGTGATGACTTTCAGTAACTGGTGTTCCTCCCGATGGCTTAGTATATATAAAAATGAGTTTTTCCCCGTTTACAAGGGCTAATTGATTGAAACTCATTGCATACTGCCTTTTGATCAGAATAGTTGACTTGCTGTTCATTCTGTCTACCTCTACTGATGCTTTTTTAAGCATAATTTTTAAATTGCATAATGCATTTCTTATGGAAGACATAATTAACTCAATGTTGTGTTCAAGGAGCTTCTCTTTGATTTTCATAGGAGTAATTCTGGGCACTTTTTCAACTGCTGCTGCTTCTATTAGGTGAAGGACATCGAGATTAAGTAGTTTTGATCTGTTCCTTTGTGATCCATTGTTTAGCACCTCAAAATTATCCCTTTTCTACTTTCTAATTATGCTTTTCCCTGTATTCCATTTTATACTTGATTTTGACACTATCTTCTTTACAGAAAAACCTTCTTCATACAATTTGACAAATAGTTTCTTTTTTTCCATAGAAACAATCTCATACTTCCACACCTTCCTCCAACTCTGCGTCGAGCAACAGAATAGTTCGGAGAACTTAAATTGCTGCCACTCACGTTATAATGTATATATATAACATAGTTTAAATTTAATATCCAAAGTCGCAGTCGGGGAACAGATGAACAAACTTGTGCATTATAAGAAGTTGCTTTTCCATTGATTGGTTGTTATGCATTTAGTTTAAATAAATTTGTAAAAAGTTGAAATCAATTTGTAGATGGTTTAATATATAATATATATATAGAATGATTTTGCCCGGAATTACTCCTATAAAAATCAGAGAGAAGCTCCTTGAACACAACATTGAGTTAATTATGTCTTCCACAAGAAATGCATTATGCAATTTAAAAATTATGCTTAAAAAAGCATCAGTAGAGGTAGACAGAATGAATAGCAAGTCAACTATTCTGATCAAAAGGCAGTATGCAGTGAGTTTCAATCAATTAGCCCTTATAAACAGGGAAAAACTCATTTTTATATATACTAAGCCATTGGGAGGAACATCAGTTACTGGAAGTCATTGCACTCAGTTTATCTAGTATTACTTCCCATAATAAATATACATTTTGTTTTTGATATTAGACACAAGTTCTAATCTTTTTGTAAAAGGTTTAAATCATTTTGCAAATGGATTAAATAAATTTGCAAAAGGTTGAAATAAATATGCAAATGCTATAAATATTTTTTCATATTTTGAAACAGGAAGAAGTTTGAAGATACCAAGTTGGGAGAATATGGGGGATGAGGCAGGAAAGTGACAGTTTCTGCAGTTCAGTATGCAGATGCATTGTAAGCTAGCATCTTTTGACAACAAACCACATCTTTTTTCCTTGATACTGTCCTAAAACTTTTGTAGCAAGTTTCTGTAGTATGCCCATTATTGTCAACTCTTTCTGTAAATAATTCATCAATATGATACCTTTTACATTATGTCCTAAAACACAGACTGCATGACTTTGCTGGACATTCTTCTTTTGAGTCATCCTATAAGCTGATGTGATCACATTTGAATTCCCATTTCCATTGTTTCACAGTCTGTATGAGGGACATTCCTCATCATACACAACTTGATACTCATTTTTGTCCAATATATATATATATAGAATGATTTTGATGTTTCTGTTTTACTATTAAAAATAAATTTTTTTATAGTTACATGGACTTTTTAACATAGCACATATCTTCAAATTATGGGTACAGAAAGATAGATGTTTGGATCATATTTTAAAGGTGATGTTGGAGAATTAATTTATTATATAAATATCATTTTTATTTACTTTTAATTAATAATTTTTATGTTTTAAAATTTTATAGGGAAAAGTTATGGCTTCTATATTTTATGAAGTAAGTACACGTACCAGTTGTTCTTTTTCTGCTGCTATGCAACGTCTTGGTGGACATGTTATTCAGATGGATGAGTCTACATCTTCTGTTCAAAAAGGAGAAACTCTTGAAGGTACTAATTATGTAATTATATTGTGTATTGTATATATTTATATTAAAAATGAATAAATTTCTATTAAATTTAAAATAAGTTTATTATTGTGGGGTTGAAAAAAATATCTATGTGCCCATCTAAAATTTCTGACACCAGGACCAGTTTATATCATGTTGCTTTAGCATGTTAAACACCATCTAGACCAAGGCTGTGCAGCCTGCAACCCAACATAAAATCATAAACTTCCTTAAAACATCAAGATTTTTTATGTACTTATTTTTTTATTTTTTGAAATTCACCATAATATAATCTAATATCCCACTAATAAAAAAAATTCTCTCATTTTTTTTACTAAAAATATATTAAAAAAATAATGAAGTTAATGAAATTTTAATTATTTAAATACCTGTCTATATTTCCTATTTCCATTTTCTAAAATATTTCTTATTTCAGTGATTAAAACTTCTTGACCTGCTCAATGATTTTAAAAAAATTTCTGAACAAAAAAAAGTCAAAAAAATATTTATTACAATCATAATAAATATACATTTTGTTTTTATGATATTAGACACAAGTTCCAACATTATAATGGCATAGGAATAGCCAAATAAACTGCATTACTTATCTGAAATTCCAAGGAATACAGTACTTTGTCATTGCTTGGGAATTTCAGCTAAATAATAATAGGTTAATAAAACAACTTTTATTTTCTTTGATATGTTAAATTAGTGAATAAAAGGCTAATATATATAAAAAAAAATATTTTATTTTTTAGATACAATTACAGTTATGTCTGGCTATAGTGATGTTGTTGTCTTAAGGCATCCAGAACCTGGAGCAGTTTCTGTAAGTTTTCCTACAGCATTCAAATGAAAATATTGATATATTCAGATGAAATATAATATGGTAATATATAAAAATTCTGAGAAATCATGTAATGAAGTTTATTTAACATCTGATATGTAAAAAAAGCCAATCTACTATTTAAGATGATATTTGCTAAAATTTTGAAGCAGCTATATGATTGATGATTTAAGATAAAAATAACAGCATTTACCAAATAATTGCTTCTAAATTATAATAACCTATTTATTCAGTACTTTTCAGCATTTATTAAAAAAAATCTAACATAGTTTTTTTCATCTATAAATTTCTTGAGAAATCCTTATAATAATAATATATACTAATGCTTATCATTAAATATATTATTTATTTATTAGTCAGATTATGTCAGAATTTTCATATAACAGTTGGTACATTTGTATTCTAGATTCAAATAAAATCAATTTAATAATGCAGCACATAGAGGTATTTTTAATAGAAAAGAAATTCATCTTGTTTATTTGATTCCATTATATTCAAATTTATAAGTGTCTTTAAGTACCTAACAAATATACATTTTTCAAATATGACTAAAATCAATTAAGTAATTGACCAAAAAAAGATATTAAGGAAAAAGGAATTTCCATATCCTTCATTCTGGCCTAACTATGTTGAAATTTTCAAGAAAACTTTAAGCAACATAAGATATGCCCTTATTAAACTAGGTTTAGTCAAAATCATTTAGATGGGATGAAGCTGTCTCAGTGATGGATTAAAACCAGTTGAGGCTCCGGGCGCAGAAAAAAATATTGGGCCTCTTAAGAAAAGAGAGAATTAAGGGAATAAAAATACATATTGACCATATTTTTAAATGAATAAAACATATTATATACTATTTACATTTTGAATAGCAAAAGGTGAAGTAGGTTACTACATATTATTTGCAGTGTTGCCAGTATAGTATTTGTATTTGGTATACGATAATTGTTTGTCATTGTATTTGGGCTTTGGTTGTTAATGAAAATAAGCGAATATAAACATACTATCAGGTTTTACTATTGATTGAAAACTTGTATGTAATTATAATTGCATTAGAAAAATGTGTAAAATTGGGGTTTTGGGGGCCTGGGCGCGTGTGCCCGCCGTTAAATCCGTCTCTGAGCTGTCTATAGAAATATCTGTGAACTAGAAGGAAAAAGTGACATTTTTTGGTTGATATATACAGGGTGTTCCATTTGAACATCCCTAATTTTGAAAGTCAATAGAAAGAAAACTATGAGAGGTAGCCACATCAAGTCATTTTTAATTAAACTGATATCTCATCAAGTTTCGTACAAAAAATAAGTAGACTTCCACGTGCGCTCCTCCAGTCGCCCAAAGAATGTCCAACCGATACTCTATTTCAGCCCGTGTTCGCTGGTATGACCATGTCAATGACTGCCTGGATTCTCGCCCATAACTCTGCAATGTTTCTGACCTTAGTGGCATAGACTGTCTTTCACATAACCCCAAAAAAAGGAATCAAGGGGAGTAATGTTGGGTGAGCGGGGTGACCATAGGATGGGTCCATCACAACTCATCCAACGACCTGGGAAAACATCATTCTGGAAAGCCCGAACATCCAGGCTCCAGTATGATGGTGACCCGTCTTGCTGGAAGATGATGTTGGGTTGCAGATACTGGATCTGCGGCTATGCAAATTGCTGTAACATGTCGAGGTACGTTATTCCTATTACAGTCGCTCAGAGAAGAAAAATGGTCCGATTATCATGTCCTTCAGCAGTCTGCACCACACGTACACTTTTGGCTATCACAAGCTTGCTCTTGGATACTGTGCAGATTTTCTGAACCTCAAATACGGACGTTATGGCTATTGACGTACACTTTTGGCTATCACAAACTTGCTCTTGGATACTGTGCAGATTTTCTGAACCTCAAATACGGACGTTATGGCTATTGACACTTCCTGACACATGAAATGTTGCATCGTCACTAAACGTGACAAGTGCCAAGAAATCGGGGTTTTCACTAATCCTCTCAAGAATTCTCCACTGCAAAATCACGTCTTCTTGGCTCGTCGTCTGGCTGAAGTTCCTGCAGAATTTGCATCTTATAAGCATACAGGTGGAGCCTGCTAACCTCGTCACTAAACGTGACAAGTGCCAAGAAATCGGGGTTTTCATTAATCCTCTCAAGAATTCTCCACTGCAAAATCACGTCTTCTTGGCTTGTCGTCTGGCTGAAGTTCCTGCAGAATTTGCATCTTATAAGCATACAGGTGGAGCCTGCTATGGAGAACCTAGTGGACAGTCATAGTGGGCATCTGTAATTCCCGTGAAGCACGCCAGATGGACTTGTGAGGGCTTAATTTGGAAAGCAAGTCACACTTCCTCCACCCGTTCATCGCTCACACATCTGCGGCCTCCTCCATGCCCTTTGAGAATGCTCCCGGTCTCCAGGAACTTGTTATGCCACGCTCTGATGGATTTGGCATTGGGCATTGGCTTTCCATACACCTGCTGAAATTCACGCTGCACAGAAATGACAGATTTTTTCTCACAGAACTAAATCACAACACGCGCCTTTTCCTGTGGGGATGCCCTTTTAACAATATCGACCGCAGCGCCACAACAAGTGGCATGCGGGCTTTTCAAAAATTACGTAAAAAATTTAGATTTCAGTGAACATTTTTATATGTACCGGATCTCCGTAGATACATTTCTCTTATTTTTAAATTGCAATTAAAATTAGGGACATTCAAATGGAACATCCTGTATATTCATTTCAAGCTGCTTCAATTTTTCATTAATTGGATTTGATACTTCAAATTGATATTTTATGTTCATTTGAATGATTCATTAACATTAAATTAATAATTAACAAAAAAGATAAACACAGTTTGAATTTTAGGTGCAATCATTTTTTTATGAAGAGACAGTAACTATTGTACTTGGCTTAAAAGTCAAAACAATATTTACTAATAAAATCTTAATAAATGATTATATTATTTATTGAAAATTTCTATTAGAAATAATAATCTTATTTTAATTATATAAGATTTTAAACACACCGATAAATGCCGAGTCTTGCGACGTCATTTTTATTCTCTCCGTTCTCTGAAATAACCAACTCTCAAACTGGAGAACAGAGAGATCGCTAGAGTGCGCTCGGAGAATTTTTTTTAACACCATATGAGAGCATTCTCTTTATTTTTTGATCGGTTAGAGATCTCTGAAAGTCTTCTTGGAGAATTTTTTGAACGCACCCCTTGTTGCATATCTGTATTGGTGTTTGTAATTGCCACCAGTTTGTACCATGGATTAGATGCTATATCATGAGGTCACTCCCGATTCATATTATTTTTTGATAAGTTTTCCGTTATTTTTTATCGGATTCTTTTTGGACAAAATCTATTGCAAATTCATAATGAACACCATATGAGAGCATTATTTTTTGATCGGTTAGAGATCTCTGAAAGTCTTCTTGGAGAATTTTTTGAACGCACCCCTTGCTGCATATCTGTATTGGTGTTTGTAATTTCCACCAGTTTGTACCATGGATTAGATGCTACATCATGAGGTCACTCCCGATTCATATTATTTTTTGGTAAGTTTTCCGTTATTTTTTATCGGATTCTTTTTGGACAAAATCTATTGCAAATTCATAAATGATATTTTGTTTACATTTCAACCATTTTATGTACTTAAAATCTAATATAGAGATATTACAATAGCCCCGTTCTAAAGCTATGAATTATTCGTTGTTTATGGAGCATGATATGTTAGTAAATCATCTTTGTGATAAGCGAGTAACACCTGCCTACACATTCATCCATATTCTGCCGATTCAATAGATCGGGCACATGGTATATATCACAAAAAAACTGTTAAACCTCGTGACCGAATGTCCCATAGACTTCAACAACTAGATACACAACTTCTAGCCCAAAAGTGAAGCGTAGGCGCTGCCTAGGGGCCATTTGTATTTATGGCAAAACGCAAAACAGTTGCCCTGAGTACTGTATAGTGAGTGGCTTCATCGCGGTGTGCTTAAAGATAAAATTTTGATCGAAGTATTATAAAATTGTCAATATATTATTTTGGTAATAAGGCCGATGTCGTGTTGTGCATATGGATGCACTAATAGATTTGAAAAAGGAAAAAATATTTAATTTTTTGGATAAGTGTGATTTAGCTTAGCGGTATGAGCATAGACTTTAAACATAATTTAAATAAATTCGTTAATTATATATGTTGATATATATTTACTATTTGATGTTTAAGATTTCCATTGAAAAATGAGAAGTCTTTAAAAGCATGTTGCACGCAAAAATAAAAATTTTGTTCCAACAAAATACAGCAAACTTTGTAGTGACCATTTTCAAGAATCCGATTATTTAGTTAGACCTGGAACATATATTCGATGATTAAAACCAAATGTAGTCCCTTCTAACTTTAATTTTCCACAATATTATCAATCAAAAACAGTAAAACCTCGAATAAGAAATTCGGAAACGAATAATGATAGACGAAACTGCATCAACAAGCGCTGTTGATGTCATTGATTATAGTGAAAATAATTCCTATGTACAGACTCAAACGGATAAAATAATGGTGGCTATTAAAGAAGTTATACGACTGAAACATAAAATAAAAATTCTTCAACAAAAAATACGAAGGAGAGACCGAAAAATTGATAATATAAAAGATTTATTGAAAACATTGCAGGAAAAAGGTTTAATAGAGAAAGAAGAGAAAAATAAGATATTTTATGAATTTGAAGGTGTATCAGCTGAACTATTTAAAAATGAATTAAAAAATATGGGTAGGGTAGCATCTGGTAATAGATATAGCAATGTGGTAAAACAATTTGCTTTAACCTAACATTATAATTCCCCAAAAGCTTATAACTTTTGTAGGTAAGTAGGAAACTTTCAGGCTACATATTTTTATCTCAAAAGCTTATGGGCAGTTACATTTTTTTTATTATTATTACAGAACAGTTTTGAAACTACCTCATCCAAATGCTATCACAAAGTGGACATCATCTGTAGAAGCAGAACCAGGATTTTTTAAAGAAGTATTTTCTGCATTTAAAACATTTCCTGAAGATATTCAAGATTGTAATCTGGTTGTGGATGCAATGGTAATTAGAAAACAAGTATTTGGAGTACAAAATATCAAAAATTTATAAGTTTTGTGATTTTGGCAATGAAATAAATATAGAAGGTGCAGAAGTTCCAGCAACTGAAGCACTTGTATTTATACTAGTCGGTTTAAAAGGAAAGTGGAAGTAGCCAATTGGTACTTTTTTCAATCAAAGTGTACTGCCACAATGCAAGCACAATTAATTAAAACTGCCATTACATTATCCATTGAGTCGGCCAGATGGCCGCGTGGTAAAGCTTCGGCTTACCACCCTGGAGGATCCGGGTTCAAACCAATTAATTAAAACTGCCATTACATTATCCATTGAGTCGGCCGGATGGCCGCGTGGTAAACGTTCGGCTTACCACCCTGGAGGATCAGGGTTCAAATCCGGGTCCTACACCTCCAATTTTTCAGGAGGGGTCTGGGCCCGGCCTGTTGAACCCCATCCTTCAACCATCCGGTTGACCCCATCATGGGTGCTGGCCAGCCTGTGATGGGAGCTATAAATGGCCGCCGCCAGATAAAGAATATCCCATGAGGATATGGCGGCGTAATAAAACTAACCTAACCTAACCTAACATTATCCATTGAAGTTGGTTTAAGTGTGTGGCGTTACATGTGATGGCACAGTAACAAATTTTTCAACATTTAATATTCTTGGATGCAACTTCTCCTGTGATGAATGGACTAAAGTTAAAAATTACTTTCCACATCCTACCCAAAAGAATGAAACTGTGTTTGTTATTCCTGATGCTTGTCACATGCTAAAATTGGCAAGGAATGCTTTTGGAACATTAAAGCATTTGCAATCAGAAAAAGATTGGAAGACTAAATGAATTTCAAAATAAATTAGGGTTAAAAATAGCTAACAAAATTTCAAACACAGTATTATAGACTGGACACTGATTGAAAGACTAAATGAATTTCAAAATAAATTAGGGTTAAAAATAGCTAACAAAATTTCAAACACTCATATTGAGTGGAGAAAAAATAAATGAAGATGAAACTGGCTGCTCAAGTATTCAGCTCATCAACAGCAGATGCATTAGAATTTTTATGTAATCCAGTGAAGTTGGTTTAAGTGTGGGGCGTTACATGTGATGGCACAGTAACAAATTTTTCAACATTTAATATTCTTGGATGCAACTTCTGTGATGAATGGACTAAAGAGCTATTTAGTAATTTAAATATATTTGAAATTAGGTTGATTATTTATTAGATTGCTTGACTTTGAATGTTTTCAGAAGCAAAATAAAGAACATAAAATTGAAGATATTCATTTATCTTGCACTGTAATAGACTACATAAACAACAAAAGTTTTTTATGTATAATATTTTATTACTCTAATATTTATTAGTGAAAAAACATAATAGAGTTATTATAAAAAAAAATTTGCTTTTAAAAGTTATCAAATTTATTAACCTAGCTAGTAATATGAGATAAAATTATATTAAGTTTATTAACTGAGTTAGCACCATATAATTTTTGCTTTTATCTTTACAAAAATTAAAACAGAAATTAAATTGATTTATTTAATTGATATTTATTTATAAAAGCAGAAATTATATTGACTCGTAGAATTTTATCATATTGAATTTTTTCTATACCTGTCATTATGCAAATTTGCAAATCATTATTCAGAAATTTATATAAATTAGTAACATCATTATCAATCCATTACAGCCTTTCAAATTTCTTTAAAAAATTTCCATTCATTATTTTCTTCTCTGAGTTTTTTTGTTTTGTAAATTTAGTTTCAAATATTTTTTAGCACACATTTCTGTATATTATTATAATTAATTAATTTTATATTATAAAGAAATATTTTAAATTCAGAATTTGCTCCTCTGACTGTGCTAGAAATGAAAACTTGGTAAATAACAATAGGATGCAGTCCATTACTTTGTGTTGTTCCTAGCATTGATGCATGAGGATGTGACCTTTGTATGATGTGAAAAACAAAAAATAATTGAATGCAATGAAGATGAGCTATATGAGTGTGGCTGGATTGATGCATTATGATTAGCACATTTTCCAAAAGTAAAATGAGGCTCATAAGATTATTATTCTTAAACATACATAAAATGATAAGCACTGAGTTTCAAGTAGAAAAAAATAATTTATTAGTATTTTTGGAGTACTTTTGACTTAAAAAAAGTCATCTTCAACACTTAAAAAGAACAGAATACAGAATGTTTTAGAACATAAAGTGTAGAATACTTTTTCTTATAGTAAACATAAAAGTATTCTACACTTTGTTCCAAAACATTCTGTATTCTGTTCTTTTAAGTGTTTCTGAAGATGATTTTTTTACAAAAATTAACAATAAAAATGATGTTTTTCTCACTTGAAACTCAGGGTTTATCATTTTATATATGTTTATCCTATAAGTGGTTTATCCTATTAAATACAATGATTATTATTCTGTTTCTCCATCTATTTATTTGTGTTCTCCCAGTAATTACTTTTGAACTAATCTGCAAGAAATCTATAAATGTTCTTTTGAGCTTTTCATGAAATCTATAAATGTTTTCCAATAAAGATAACTTTAACTATAAACAACTGAGTTCTGCTGCTTCTACTAACACAAGAAATCAAGTGCTTGTTGTGATTTCTTGTAAAAGTAAGTTTGATGCCACATCATCTATTCCTTTAGCTTAAACCATTTAAAAATGGCAGACATTCAAACTTCTGAGATACTAAATGTATCTTGAACTATTCATAGGATTTTTATAAAATTTAGCAGAATAGTGAAATTAGTGAAATTGATATTGATGATGTATCAATTAACCCTTTAACTGCAATCATTTAAGAATAGTAGCTGTTTAAAGGTTTCTCCCTAATAATTTTTGAGCTATTTGATTGACTATAATTTCACATCATTTCTTCCATTTTTTTAGTGGGTAAAAAGTTTAAGCATAAGCAACTTCCCAAAACAGTTACTCACCTACTAATAATTACTTAGCTCAACAGTATTGTATTTTATCAAGAATATTCAGCTTGAAACAATGATACCAATCCAAACTATGTGAAATAAAATTAAAATACTCTCTAAATTTCATTGCCCAGTTTAGTCTACATATTTATAAATTTGTAAATGATAATCTGTATTTCATATTTTATGTAAATAATTGAGACAAAGTTCTCAAAATAATCAATTTTGCTATAATAGCCACAATATTGTTTGAAATATTTTATGTTAGTAATATATTAGTTTAATTTTCATGAAATGACCTTAAAATAAAAATTTTATAAAGAGCATAAATATGCTGACAATATATTTAATAGAATGATCAGGCTATTAAAAGTTGAATTAGAAATAACATTAATTAACCCTATAGATTTGTCTGTTTAAAAATAGTGAACATTAATCATCTGAGATTTCCTTATAATAAAAGATACAAAATTATTAAGATTTTTATATCATGAGTGGCTTTAATCATTAAAGTAGAAATAACATATTGCTTATCTGCTTTTATAGACAAATATACTTAGGCTATTATTACAATGAATTAATGTACATTACTTGCAAATAATTACAGTATATGCAGTTTACAGGACTATATACAGTAATAATTACAGTAAAATTTATTTAATTTTTAAAAACATTAACTATGTAGTAAATAAAATCTTATATTTGATCGATAGTTTTTTGATGTTGCAAGATGTTTGATGTGACAGCTGACACTTTATTGTTTGATTTAACAGTTGACACATTGTTTTCTTGTATTGAAAAACTGTTTAAAACATTAACTATGTAGTAAATAAAATCTTAGTTTTGATTGATAGTTGATGTTGCAAGATGTTTGATGTGACAGTTGATCACATTGTCTTTCTGAAACTAACTATGTAGTAAATAAAATCTTATTTTTGATTGATAGTTTTTTGATTAGCTATGTAGTAAATAAAATCTTATTTTTGATTGATAGTTTTTTGATGTTAAAACACTAACTATGTAGTAAATAAAATCTTATTTTTGATGGATAGTTTTTTGATGTTGCTTGTAGTAAATAAAATCTTATTTTTGATTGATAGTTTTTTGATGTTGCAACATAGTAAATAAAATCTTATTTTTGATTGATAGTTTTTTGATATTGCAAGGTTGTCTTTCTGAACTGGGTTGAAAACTGTGTCAGCGTTGTCTGTGCCACTTTTTGCCTCAGATCTAAAATTTCAGTGTAAGGAGCAAATGTGCAGGAATTTAGGTGCCTAAATTTGAGGTTGCATTCAAGCATAGGGTCACATTTCTATGGGATCTGCAGACGATATGAACAGACTTTTGACCTACCTGAGATCTGTGGAGCGAGCAAGGATAGATAATGAGAAATTTTCCGGTAAACCGATTCAGAGATTACATTTTAGTAAGGAACAACTTTTTTCTTAGAGAAAGAGAAAGTTTATATGGTTACAATAATTTCACCGCTCAGCGGGAATCTGCGAATAAGCGTGAAAGTTCCACGAATACTGATTTTGTGGTTACAAAAAAATTTTCACGAATAGTCGAATTTGCAAATACTGAATCCGTGAATAACGAGAATTGACTGTATATTAGGCTAATTAAAGTAACGTAAGCTATAATCAATAGAAAATTAGAGAAAGATTTAAAAAAAAACCTTTAATATGAAATCTGAAGTTCAATAATTTACCGAAATAATACCTTAAAAACTTTTTAATATGAAATCTTAAGTTCAATAATTTTACCGAAATAAGAAAGATTTTAAAAACCTTTTTAATATGAAATCTTAAGTTCAATAATTTAACAAAATAATATACAGACATACTCATACCCTCCATTAAAAACAGTCTCATTGGGTTATAATAGTCACGTACAACAATCATATGTCCATTATGAGCCAATGAGACTGCTCAGTTACCAAAGATGCGATCATAGTAATCAAATTAGGTAATGAGAAATTTTCCGACAAACCGATTCAGAGACTACAATTGGTAACAAATAACTTCCTTTAGAGGGAAAGTTTACATTGGTAACAGTATTTTCTCCGCTCAGCGGGAGTCCGCGAATAAGTGCAAAAGCTCCGCGTATATCGATTTTGTGGTTACAAATAAATTTTCGCGAATACGGAATCCGCGAATAACGAGAATTGACTGTATTTAAAAAAACTTGAAGATTAAAAATATAATAGAAATGATTCCCTCAGCATTCATATTTAAATTTGATTCTTACTTTAATGATTTATAACAGGGGTCGGCAAACTACGGCTTGCGGGCCAAGTCCGGCCCGCGAGCTGAATGGATTTTACAATTTTAAATTTATTTTGAATTTCAAAGTACCCGCTGTAACTGCTGACAGTCGAAATGCGGAATTTTAAGAACATATGTGGCGTGGCTGTAACTTCTCATTCGCTCGCTCTTGGTAGCCTCTGCTGTTACTCCACGCAATCGCAGTTACAATTAGACAGAGTTTATGGTATCACATGTATCGCTGTTCTAGTGATATTCTATCGTGAATCTGTAATAGTTCTCTGTATCGTTCTCGTCTTATGACCCATGCCTATATATATCCAACATGTCACTGTCAAAGCGAGAAAAGTAGACTTGTATTTGGCTTATTTAAGTAGGACTATCTACAGAAATATAATGTGTGCCCCTTGGCCGTGGAAACTAAAATATTTACTATTTGACCTTTTACAAAAAAGTTTGCCGACCCCTGATTTATAATATTACAAGTTAAATTGATTATTCGAACGAATTAAGGAAGGAGAATATATATTTATACACACTGTATATTGAAAATTTTAATTAAATTTTTTTGTGTTCTGTGAAAATATTTATTTTTAATAAAAGTGAGAAATCATGATTTTTAGTCTAGTTTCCGAAAGAAACTGAGGCTTATGAAATCACCATATTGTCTATTGTCTGTGTATTCCTCACTAATAACTTTTGAATTTATTAGAAGATTTTTATAAAATTTGATAGTGAGTTCTGCTGGTAAAGATCATCTCGACACTGCACTTCCTCACTAATAGCTTTATAAATTTAAAATTGAAAGGATAATGAATTCTGTTATATGTTCTACATGAAACACTATATGACTACAATAATAAAAGATAATTTTTTAATGAAAATTTATGAAAATGAGAATATTAAATATTGATAATTTAATCACAATTAATCAAGATTACTCTTAGTAATCTCAATATCAATGTCAATAACTCAGTCTCATTAATTATTGATTTTTTTGATTTAATGAATTGTAATTACGGTACCAGTTTCAGACACAAAAATTTAATTTTAGTTAAAGTTTATTTAAATATTAGTTTGTAATTTTCTGATATTAAAAGTTTAATTAATTTAGAAAATAAAATTTTATCACCAAAACAGATAAATATTTACTTTACAGATTAGCTGAATTTTTGAAGAAACCAGATAAATTAGTATCTGGACATTTATCAGTTGATACATGGATTTATTATAATTTACATGATACTGTAAATATACCGTGGATGTTGTCAAAAATGAGAGACATCAAAAGAAAATATAAAAAAATGTCTTTCTTGAGATTCAGTAGAAAAGGCGAACATAGAGCTCTTTCTTCATTAAAAAAATTTGGAGAAAAATCAGGGTAAGTAGTTTGAAGATTTTTTAAAAATTGATTCTAGTTTAAAGATTGCTTAAATCTTAAATTATTTTTATTAGATATTTATTAATCGGTGCTGCACCTTCCACTCTATGGTATACAGTGAGAATAGCTGATATTGCTAAATGTTCAAAACTCAACATATATGGAGTACCTGATCCTAAATATTGCAAGTAGGTTTTATTTTAATATAAATAACTTATGATTAATTAGCAATTTATGAAATTTAATTCATTTCACAGACGACATATTGAAAGCACAGTAAAGGCAAGATATTGGGATATACATTCTCCCCAGTTATGCAAATATGGCATAGATTTCAGTTCAAATGCTACAGCAGAATCTGAAGTTTTATCGATAAGCGATAGAAGAAGCCTCATGGGATTAGCTAAAATGCACAATATTACTTTTATATCCCCTTCGTGGCCTTTATAGTATTTATATTTATCAATAGTTCCTGAATGTATGTTTGTATGTATGTGTATACACATACATACATAATGCTATACACACATGCACAAGTACTGTAATTTAAATTTTAATATGTTTGCTTTTATGTATAAATATACGTATAATGTATTAATGTATAAAATATACTGTATATGATTTATAATTTATGTTTACATTTTCGATAAGCATTGTATTAAAATAAAAATGAAGTAATTATTAAAATATTGTTATATTAAAGCCATTGGCATAAAATTTTAATCTGATAATAAGATTCTTTTCAGATTTATTGATGGCCGGATGCCGCATGATAAAGCATGATTGCATTGGAGACTCTGAGTTCTCAATTCCAGCTCCCACATCTCTAGTTTTTCAGGAGGCGTCTGGGCTCGGTCTGTTGAAGACTCGGTCGCATCTTTCAATATCTCGGTTGATCCCATTACGACCTATCATGGGCCAGTTCATGATAGGTTTTAAAAGGTTGCCATTTTTTTATTAACAGATGACGCCACTTTCCATTCAGGGAGAATACTAAGTGACGGGGCGAAACAAGCCCTTCCACAGGCTGCCCACCCCTGCGGAGGGGTCAGCCGGATTGTGGAGGACGGGGATCGACGGGCCGGGCCCGGACCCCATGATAAATATTTTCAAGGGGTGGGACCCGAGACTCGAACCCGGGTCCTCCAGAGTGGAAAGCCGAAGCGTTTCCACGAGGCCAATCTAAGGTTGCCATTAAGTATATCTCTTATGCCAGTGTTTTTCAAACTGTGATGCGTGCCCCAGTAGGGAGCGCTAGTGTATTGCGAGGGGATCGGGCAAGAATTATCAAAAGCATCATTTTTAAGACAAAGACAAACAAGCAAGAAATAAATTTAAATTAGTCTCGAAAAAATGAATCAGCAAAAATATTATAAATACATATATCCATTCAGGGCCGCCGAGAGGGAGTGACATCCGTAATTTTTGTCACGGGCACGGCATCGAAAAGGGCCCGACGTGTTACTTAACGTATCCAAAAAGCCGCCACAAGAGCGCACTATCTAACACCCAAAGCAATTGTGCCAAAATAAATTGTTTTAGGTTAGGCTAGGTAATTGGTTAAGCCACCATATCGCTCGAGGGATATACTGTATCTGGCGGCATAGCTATACATAGAGCCCATCACAGGCTGGCTAACAGTAACATCCATGATAGGGTCAATCGGATGGTTGAAGGATGGGGTTCAACAGGCCGAGTCCAGACTCTTCTGAAAAACTGTTGGTGTGGGATCCGCATTTGAACCCGGTCCTCCAGGTGGTAAACCATAGCTTTACCACATAGCCATCCGGTCGACACAAATTATTTCATATATAATAGTATTTTGATAGACGAAAGTTTTAAAATTTTTATTCAGCTCTCATGGAAGGTTTTTAAAATTTTTGCCCTCATCTGAGATGAGGCCAAAAAAATTTAAAAACTTTCGATGAAAAAATTTAAAAATTCTCTTTTTATTTAATGTTTGTATTTTGTATGATATGTAATGTATCGAATTTTAAATTTATTGTACGTTTTTTTAAATTAATGTTTAATGTTTTATATGC
Organism: Olivierus martensii; assembly: GCA_000484575.1. NCBI lineage: Eukaryota > Metazoa > Arthropoda > Arachnida > Scorpiones > Buthidae > Olivierus > Olivierus martensii. Next base: position 195,695 of record AYEL01064055.1, read on the forward strand.
CTTTTTTTATTAAACCAGTGATGTAATTTTTTAAGTGGGGCCTGGACCAAAGACTTGTCAGGGGTCCGAAAATTTCTCTCGACGGCCCTGTAAAAGACTTGTCAGGGGTCCGAAAATTTCTCTCGACGGCCCTGTATCCATGTACCCTTTTCTTGCAGTAGCTGTTTTAAAGTCAAAATATAGATCTCGTTAGTGATTGAAAAATAATTACGAATAGCGATATCTTCCATGACACTTCGATTTGAGAGAACTTGTGCCGAAAAACAAGCCCACCCATCGCATTAAATATTATGTTGTATTAAACATATATTCTATTTTTCGTTTTTTTTTGTAAGATTTGTTTAATTGTATTAAAATTATTACACCATATAAAAAATATATTTTATATGTAGGCCTATAAGAACTTTATAAAATATGGTATCTTGTTTTGCAATATTAAATTGTAAGTAGAAAGTATTTATAAAATTAGATTGTTATGGAAATGGGGGGTACCAATTTTTTTTATGAAAAAAAGGGGGCACAGACACAAAATGTTTGGAAATCACTACCTTATGTAATTCGGCGGAGTAATTCAAATACTAAATCTATTGATCAATTGAAATTTATTTTTGTAAAGGAACTGTCATTTGAATCATAAACGTTATAAATTTCTTATCCTCATGAAAAGATCTGAATGGTCTGCAATACAAGTAGAATAAAGAATTAATTATTGCTAAAAACAGTAATATTCTTCCAGAATAGAAAGTGGCGTCATCTGTTGACAAAAAAATGATGATGTGTAATGTGATTCACTCAGGAGGATCACATTACATCTGTACGGTGATTCCATTCTGAAGGATGTGATTCGATTTTCGGTTCCCATGCCTCCAGAGTATTTATAGTAGAGTCTGAGCCGGCTCATCAAATCCATTCCTCATCTGATGGTGTAGGCTGAACAAAGTGGCACTAGAATGCTCGTTGTCGTGGTCCCAGAATTTAGGACCTGAACTGAAGAATTTAACTAAAAACGAACCATTACCTACTAACTATTTTTATTATTAAAAATACATATTTACAATGATTATTAAATACATGTAAGATCGATGATACAACATGTGCTGACTATATGTGGTAGAGACGAAAGTTCGATGCTGTTCGACTGTGGCCCAGCCAGAAAGTGAAAGTAGGCGGTTATGTTGACCTGGAGCATTCGTCCTTTTTCAGAAGATGGGGCGCAATCTGGAGGACTTCCCGGCCGACATCGATGATGGGGAAGTCGCTACACGGGTACTCCCCCAAGTACCGTAGGTGCAGATGATCACAGATAACGTTAGTTAAATTTGACTCTTCTGCCGGAGCGAGTAGTAGTCGGTGAAGTTGAAGTGTTCGTTGGCAGAAATAAGGCTGCAGGTGTTGGCTGGTCGAATGGTCTGCTGATCACTGTTGATGATCTGGATCTCGAAATATCGTGATCCGAAGGGAGAAATGACAGTTTTAGACGATCGATGCTGATCGTTGATTGTTTGCCGTGCATGAGGATGGTAAAATATTTCGTAGTGCGAGAAATAACTTTGAATGGGCCATCATATTGGCCGCGTGGAAACGCTTCGGCTTTCCACTCTGGAGGACCCGGGTTCGAGTCTCGGGTCCCACCCCTTGAAAATATTTATCATGGGGTCCGGGCCCGGCCCGTTGATCCCCGTCCTCCACAATCCGGCTGACACCTCCGCAGGGGTGGGCAGCCTGTGGAAGGGCTTGTTTCGCCCCGTCACTTAGTATTCTCCCTGAATGGAAAGTGGCGTCATCTGTTAACAAAAAAAGGGCCATCGTATGGTGGAGAGGGAGATGTCTTCTTTATTTCGTTCTTCACAAACACATGTGAACAGGAATCAAGTGCTGGATGAACGAAATATGATGTATTGGTATGAGTAAAGGTTGGGGTTGGTAATAACGTCTGCATAATGTTTCTAAGCAGGTGCAGAAATGATGCAGGATCGAGCTGGGGAGCAGGTGATGGACTTAAAAATTCTGCGGGTAACTGGATTGTAGTGCCATAAACCATCTCAGAACATGTGCCGTTGATATCTTCTTTAAAAGCAGATCGGAGACCAAGGAGGACGACGGGAAGAGATTCTGTCCAATGGCTGTCGTGACATCTGAGGACTTGCTTCAGACCCTCTCGAGGGCACCCACTTGACGTGGTGAGAGGGCTTACCGGCTGTCACTATGCCTGTATCTGGTGGATCCGGGCCGATACGTCCATAGTGACAGGGAGAGATGCCACATCATCTATTCCTTTAGCTTAAACCATTTAAAAATGGCAGACATTCAAACTTCTGAGATACTAAATGTATCTTGAACTATTCATAGGATTTTTATAAAATTTAGCAGAATAGTGAAATTAGTGAAATTGATATTGATGATGTATCAATTAACCCTTTAACTGCAATCATTTAAGAATAGTAGCTGTTTAAAGGTTTCTCCCTAATAATTTTTGAGCTATTTGATTGACTATAATTTCACATCATTTCTTCCATTTTTTTAGTGGGTAAAAAGTTTAAGCATAAGCAACTTCCCAAAACAGTTACTCACCTACTAATAATTACTTAGTTCAACAGTATTGTATTTTATCAAGAATATTCAGCTTGAAACAATGATACCAATCCAAACTATGTGAAATAAAATTAAAATACTCTCTAAATTTCATTGCCCAGTTTAGTCTACATATTTATAAATTTGTAAATGATAATCTGTATTTCATATTTTATGTAAATAATTGAGACAAAGTTCTCAAAATAATCAATTTTGCTATAATAGCCACAATGTTGTTTGAAATATTTTATGTTAGTAATATATTAGTTTAATTTTCATGAAATGACCTTAAAATAAAAATTTTATAAAGAGCATAAATATGCTGACAATATATTTAATAGAATGATCAGGCTATTAAAAGTTGAATTAGAAATAACATTAATTAACCCTATAGATTTGTCTGTTTAAAAATAGTGAACATTAATCATCTGAGATTTCCTTATAATAAAAGATACAAAATTATTAAGATTTTTATATCATGAGTGGCTTTAATCATTAAAGTAGAAATAACATATTGCTTATCTGCTTTTATAGACAAATATACTTAGGCTATTATTACAATGAATTAATGTACATTACTTGCAAATAATTACAGTATATGCAGTTTACAGGACTATATACAGTAATAATTACAGTAAAATTTATTTAATTTTTAAAAACATTAACTATGTAGTAAATAAAATCTTATTTTTGATTGATAGTTTTTTGATGTTGCAAGATGTTTGATGTGACAACTGACACATTGTCTTTCTGAACTGGGTTGAAAACTGTGTCAGCGTTGTCTGTGCCACTTTTTGCCTCAGATCTAAAATTTCAGTGTAAGGAGCAAATGTGCAGGAATTTAGGTGCCTAAATTTGAGGTTGCATTCAAGCATAGGGTCACATTTCTATGGGATCTGCAGACGATATGAACAGACTTTTGACCTACCTGAGATCTGTGGAGCGAGCAAGGATAGATAATGAGAAATTTTCCGGTAAACCGATTCAGAGATTACATTTTAGTAAGGAACAACTTTTTTCTTAGAGAAAGAGAAAGTTTATATGGTTACAATAATTTCACCGCTCAGCGGGAATCTGCGAATAAGCGTGAAAGTTCCACGAATACTGATTTTGTGGTTACAAAAAAATTTTCACGAATAGTCGAATTTGCAAATACTGAATCCGTGAATAACGAGAATTGACTGTATATTAGGCTAATTAAAGTAACGTAAGCTATAATCAATAGAAAATTAGAGAAAGATTTAAAAAAAAACCTTTTAATATGAAATCTGAAGTTCAATAATTTACCGAAATAATATACAGCACAATACTCAATATCTGCCATTAAAAACAGTCTCATTGGGTTATAATAGTCACGTACAACAATCATATGTCCATTATGAGCCAATGAGACTGCTCAGTTACCAAAGATGCGATCATAGTAATCAAATGAAGTCGCTCAAATAACGTTGATCTTCCATCTTTGATCTTTATCAAGTAATTTATGCCAATTATAATTAAAAAAAACAAATTTCTAATAATCAATACCTATCTTCAGGTCTCCCTGCCTAAATCCCCTAATAAACAAAAGTTGTTTCATAATAATCCATTCAGTCGTTCTCGTGTTATAAGTGTACACGCGCTCAGGCATTTCAGATTTTTAATATGTATACTGTAGATAATCAGATAGTTTGGATGAAAATATTTTGAATCTAAACAGTTGAAGGTTCTAATGATAGTCTTATGATGAAAAAATGTCTCGATGCAACAATTTATAAATTTATGATTAATTAGCACTTGTTAATGTAGAATTTGAAATTTATAATATGGCAGATAAGCAGTTATCAGTAAAAAAAATAGCAACTGTTATTTGTTACTATTTTTATAACTTAAAGAAAATCCTAAGGCTACTCATATTATTACAATTTAATATAGTAGCAAGACACTTCAAATATCAACATGACAATGCTTTCTAATTCATGGAACAAATTTTATGAAATGCTGTATTAAAGGTGTGAAATATTGAAGGATTTCATATTTCAACATATTTTTTTTTTCATGGTAAAAATTCAGATGCATGACTTATGCAAGTAAATATAGTATATACAGTAGTCCACAAATTAGGTGATTAACTCATCCAAAAAAAAAATCCACATAAATCGAAAACTGCATAAATCCAGCAATGCTTGAATTTGATATACAGTCGATTCTCGCTATTCGCTGTAGTTATGTACCATAAATTCTTCACAAATACTGAAATACCGAATAGTGAACCATTGTGCCTATGGGAAATATAGAGTTAGATTCCTGCTAACCTTTCTTCCCAACATTTTCATACTTGGTTTGTGTGTGTTTTTCTGTTTACAGACACCTTATTTAATATGTATTACATTACTTATAAATAATTACAGTATATGTAGTTTATAGTACTATATACAGTATTATAATTATAAATGAACCTAATTATCATGCCTTATTTTAACCCTTGAAATTGTAATGGAAATTTTAATGATTTTAACAATTTAAAGTAATTTTAGCACCATCTCATAATTAGATTATTTAATATTTTATTAAATTAATGAGTGGTGCCAATTATTATTTAATAATTAAACTAGAATTTTTAATTAATTTATCTGGAGAAAAAATCTGCCTTGGCCTCGGATTGAACCGGGGACCTTTAGACTGCCATTCCACGTCTTACCGCTAGACCACTAAGGCCAACGAGCAGATTGATTCTCCAGACAGTTATATTAATTTAGAAACAATTTTAGATTACCACATTGGACTTTGCCGATAGATCCATTCCTGACCAGGCTATTTCTAGCCACGGGCTAGAAATAGCACAGTGGTAGGCAGGCAACACACAGACCGGCACAGTCATTAAAGCATAAACTTTTATATCTGTGGGTCGGAGGTATAGGGCACTATGTCCATTTTTGGCAAAAATGAGATTATTGGCACAATCATATGGGTTTCTCGTCCTCTTCCACAGGTATATAACATTATGTCCTATATCAATAATTAGGTGGAGTTAAGTGCTTTTAAATAACACCAGTTCATAAGGGAGAACAATGTAAAACAACTTCAAACTGCTCTCCTGTAAAATGTAGTAAATGTGACATAGTGTCTTATACTTCTGACTCACAGATATAATACAAACCTTCGAGGGAACTTTAATCCAAATGAACCTAATTATCATTTCTTATTTTAACCCTTGAAATCGTAATGGAAATTTTAATGATTTGAACAATTTAAACTAATTTTAGCGCCATCTCGTAAAAAAAAATTCTAGTTTAATAATTAAATAATAGATGGCGCTACTCATTAATTTAATAAAATATTAAATAATCTAATTACGAGATGGTACTAAAATTAGTTTAAATTGTTCAAATCATTAAAATTTCCGTTACGATTTCAAGGGTTAAAATAAGGCATGAAAATTAGGTTCATTTGGATTAAAGTTCCCTTGAAGATTTGTATTATACAATGTATAAAAGTTTATATTATAATTACAGTAATCTTTATTTAATTTTTAAAAGCATTAACTATATAGTAAATAAAATCTTATTTTTGATTGATAGTTTTTTGATTGCAAGATGTTTGATGTGACAATAATACATTGACTTTCTGAACTTCGTTGAAAAACTGTGTCAGCCTTGTCTGTATTGCTTTTTGCCTCAGATCTAAAATTTTTGCATAAGGAGCAAATGTGCAGGAAGTTAGGCACCTAAATTTGAGGCTACATTTAAGCATAGGGTCACATTCTTCTGTGGGACCTACAGACAATATGAACAGGTTTTTGGCCTATCTGCATCTATGGAGTGAGCGAGGATGGGTAATATGAGATTTTTCGGCAAACCAATTCAGCGACTACATTTTTTAACTAACAAACAACTTTTTTCCTCCCTCTCTCTTGAGAGAAAGAGTGTACATTGGTAACAGTATTTTTGCCGCTCAGCAGGAATCTGCGAATAATGAATTTATGGTTACAAATAAATTTTCGCAAATAGTCAAATATGCGAATATGGAATCTGCAAATAATGAGAATTGACTGTATATGAAGGAATGCATTAGCAAACAGAATGGTCAATGAAATTTATGCAGGCTTGCAGAGTTGGAGTTGGAAGTTTTTGGGTGGAGTTAGAATCAGAATTTTAAACTGCCCAGAGTCGGAGTCGGACCTTTCAAATTTTAGGGAGTTGGAATCAGATATTTTTTAAAAGGTGGAATCTGAGTTGGATCATTTGCCATTCGACTCTGCAACCCTGAATTTGAGCCTACTTTACCTCGTATATAAGAAAATTTAGGGCCATAAGTGATATTTTTGCAAAAATGTAAATTGTTTAATGAATTTTTCATTAGGATTTTATAGAAATTTAATAAAAAAAAACTTATACATCAACATATCTCTGAAACCATATCAGTTATAAAGTTTTCCTTGCCTTCTTTTTTACATTGGAATTTTCATTAGAGTATTATTTCTCTTACTGGACATGACAGATTTTACGGCAAGATACAGTAATAAAGCTTTGCTTGCCAACTAATAGTGATGCTGTGATGCATATACAAAAGCAATGTTATGCATGCATGTATATGCAAGCATCAAAGTTGAATTAGAGAATTTTTAGTAATAATTTCTGGCCATCGTAAGTGTGAATCATTGTAACTCGAGTCATTGTAAGTCTAGGACTACCTATATATAGTGATTAATAATAAATTTTGTATTTATTTCTGCTCAAAATACTTTGTGAATTCCTTGTATTACTTTCATAGAGATATTACATTGGCTATATAAACTATTGTTTCTTATTTTTTTCTAACATTTATGAGCTTTGAATTTTATAAAAGTACATCGTTTTCAAAAAGTTCTAAAATATATAGTTAGGAAACTTTATGAAAATGTTTTCTTTTTTAAAATAAATTTCTTTATAATACAATAGGTTCCCAACTGATATGGTTTCAGAGATATGTTGATGTATAAGTTTTTTTTTATTAAATTTCTATAAAATCCTAATGAAAAATTCATTAAACAATTTACATTTTTGCAAAAATATCACTTATGGCCCTAAATTTTCTGTCCTCAACTTAGGATGGAATCATTGCAATGAAACCCCTTCGTAAGTTGAGGACTACCTGTAAACTGCTTAAAGTGCTTTGTGAATTCCTTGTGTTTCTCATAGACAGCAGAAATGAGAGTTTATGATTATGACTAGGAAAGTAATTTTTTTACTTATACTAAATTCTAATAATTCTCCAATTTGATCAAATCAAATTCTAAATTCAATGTACAAAACCAGTTAAAATTTCATTTCTTATTATAACTGCACATATTTTTAATGAATGCCTTTATATTAATAACATTTTCACTATTTAACATTTGTATTAATAATTTTATGTAAATATAACTAAATTTTATATTCAGCTTTTGTGTTTACTTAAGTATTTTCTTTATTTTTACTTATATAAAATATTGGAAAAGATGAGATGTGTTTCCTTATGCAAAGAATGTCTGAACTTAGTTTTATCACATTTGTAATGTCAAATTACACTTTCCATCCAATAGCATGTGTTATACAGAACTGTTTATAACTGTATTGTTAATTTTTTTGTGCAGTTTTCACTTTGGTGTATCTGTACATGTAGTGTTGATATTTTTCTATAGTATAATGTAAGTTTCATCATCTAGCATCAAAAATTTCAGTTTTTTTTTCTAAAGACTCATAAAACTTGCAATACAGTAGAGTCTCCCTAATCTACACACATGGTTCCAGGGCATGTCGGATTATTGGATGTTCAATGAAAAAAGTGGAATTACACAAATGAATACACTCCATTTATTAAGACTTTCCTGTCACTGCTCTTGCTGTTCAAATCTTACCCCTCAATTTTATCCCAATTTTTTTTTAATGTCATAAATGGTGGCTTGTTCAAATCTCAGTTTTATCCTGATTTTTTTTTTTTATTTCATAAATGGTGGCTTTTCCAATACCATAAAATGAAGCCAAATCAGTAAACTTTTATCCCAGGTCAAGTTTCTTAATTATTTCTGCCTTTTCAACCACAGTTAATGTCTTGTGTTTTCGTTTTTCACTTTTTCCGATTTGTGACATTATGAAAAGATAAATAACAAACAAATGATACAGTAAAAATACTATTTTACAATAATCAGTGTACTTAACTTAAAAATTAGCCTGTCTATAATCTTGAGAAACGCAGGATAGCGACTGACAATTTGTTTATGTCAGTTTCTCTTTCTTGCACATCCATAAGTTGTGACATGAAAATTTCATGAAGGTGGTGCATGAGGGAGGTTTGTATAATGTTGGACTACTGCAAGTATTGGACTGGCAAAGTGCCTGACTACAGAGACTCAACTATATTGTAAAATGCATGCTTTATAAAATTTCATTTAATTTGCATTTAATGGATATTATTTTATCTCATAGAATTTAGTACTTTCTGAATAAAAGAGAATTATTTACAATTATAAAATCTGTAATTTCTAAAAATTTTCAAAGAATTCTTTACTTTTTTTGTTATGGTATAAAGCAAGTGTATCAAACTCCTTTTAATTTAAGGGCCATTTAATGAGCTTATAAGATTGCCAAGGGCCACATCACATTTGAATTTTTTTAAATTACCTTTTGGAGTAAAGATTGAGAAATATAAATAGGATAATTAAAAATGTTGTGTAATCAAATGAATATATTACAAAAATATATAATTATTACATAATTGCTTTTAATTACACATAATTTTTTATTTAATTCCTCACTATCAATCTTTAATTTTCTGTTAAGCATTAAAAGTCACATTTTCTGTACAAAAACAAAAACTTTCATTTAAATTTCATAAATTCAAATAACTGTGACTACTAACATTTATGAAAATAAATCTTAAATTCAGCTCAAATTCATATTATTTGCTAAAGATCTTTCAGCTTAAAAAAAGCCATCTTTAGCAAATAATAAATACATCAATCTTTTTCTTGAATTTGAGCTGATTTTAAGATTTATTTTTGTATTCTTGAGAAGAAACGAAAAGAATTTAAATTTTTATTTGAAGTGAAAGAGCTACTAACATTTTTTAAATAAGTTAATAACAACAAATAAATCTCTTACAAGCCTGTTAGTGCATCTTTTATACATGTCCTTCAAAGAGGGATTGTTTGGAACTTGATCATTGTATTTGTCTATAAAAAATTACAGGTTCTCATTTATGGCTTTTTGTTTTTTTTTTTTTTGTAAGAAATTTCACACAAAATGATGTAGTCTTTGTAGGACAGCACTTAGTTTGTGTCACCAATCTGAAAAATCAGTTTCATCTGTATGTATATGTCTGACAAGGCCAATCGAAATAAATTAACATGTGCAATTACATTTCATTAAAATCAAACTAGTGTATCAAGTGTATCGTAGTATATGACATAGCTATGAAGTGACAGTTACTTCCTATTATCTCATAACATAGTATTCTCATTTTCATTTTAGTTGAGCGTTGAAGGCCATAAAAAATCACATCAAGGATCGCATGCAACCAAGGGCTGCCAGGTTGACATTCTTTGTATAAAGTAATTGCCAATTATTGATTTTCAATAATTAATTATAAATTTATGAAATGTAATATAAGAGTTATTTCTGTTTTGTTACATGAAATAAATCCTCCTGAATTTTTAGGAATTAAAATAAAAAATTTTATTTCAACCAAAAAGCTATCAAAGTGGTTTATGTAAAACAACAACAAAGTTCATAAAAACAAGCTCTAGATAATAGTAATAGTATATTTATTAATGATAAGCCCTTTAGAAAAATGTTTTTGGCTTGAAAAAGTAATTATCAGTTCTAGTGAGCACTGCATTGATAAGCAAATTGGCCAATTATATTTTTAAAACTGAGTAGAGTTTAAAAATTATTAATCAAAGATATCATCAATAAATTAATAGATATTTTCTATTAATTTTATTTTTTAATAAAAGATTACCGAAGTAACATGCCCATAAATCTTGAATTACAATGAAACTGATAAAATTTAAATATCAGAAGTTTTATTTCATATGTTCTAAATGTGATATTCAGTAATTTAAGTGATATTCAGTAATACCCTGACTTACATAAATTTGGAGATACATAACTTTTCATCCTGCCCCCTCGCTCACTTGTTTGTTTCACAGTTACATAGTGCTTATATATATGTATGTACATATTTCATTTGCTGATTTGTTGATTAGCAGGCTTTAATTACAACTACATATGAATTTTTATAATTTGTTGTTTTCTTGGTAATAAAGATTTTAATATGTATTTGAAATTATATTTGGGAATGTGTAGGTACCCCCAACTTATATAATTTTTGACTTATGTTATGCTTCTTAGTCCCACCTATAATGTAATTCCAGGGTATTACTGTATTAATTTTTTAAGCCATTTTTTATCTTGCCAACTTTCTAAGTGATTAAACCAAAACAGAAAAATCATATGGTTTATCCATGTGACTTGTATTATTTTATACATTAAAGATAAATTATCTCCAATTACTGAAAAAATAATTAAATACTATTTTAGTTATATTAAATAAATAAGTATATAAAACTGAAATAACACAAATATCAAGATATTGTACAGAAATCGTTCAATTTATGTCAGTTTTGAATAATTTTATTGTTGTGATAGATGACTTATAGTACTGAATTTATTTTTGTCCTTAGACAAAAATAAATCCAGTGCTTCTAAGATTTCTATATCTAAATTAATAAGGTATATACATAGACAATATATAATGTGACAAAAATTTTTATTTTAGATTATAAAATTCAAAATAAAAATAGCATCTTATACAATATTCAACTCTTAATAAGATCTCAAATTTTCTTTCAGATATTTTTAATAATAGAAAACTTAATGAAATCAGAAATTGATTTTGACATAAAAAATTAAATCAGTCATAATAGAAGCAGGATCTTCTCTATTATAATCAGTTGTAATTTATTGATTAAAAATACTATCACTTATAGTTAGTATGTTGCTTAGGTTATAATTTGTGAATAAAGCATTAATTTTCTTTGTATGGAGACTTGAACCACTCATATAATTACTTTGTATTTTTATACAAAAGACATAACAAATAATTTGCAATATTATTTACTTTCTATATTTTATTTTTTAATACAATAATTATTTTTGATTTTTATTTATTTTTATATACTAAAACGTTTCAATTGATGAAATCAATTTTGCTTTGTTTTGGACTAAGTCGTTTAAATAATAAAGGATTTACTCAATGTATTACAGTAGAAGCCACTTATTAGAATCACTTTGGAACTGATCTATTTTGATAACAATAACCAATTGATAACATTAAGGCATTGCATATTAAAAAAGTACAATTTTCAATTTTTTTTATTATACAGTATATACTGTACTTATGCTGTTATATACAATGTAACCTCGATTCAGTGTTTTCATCAGCACTCCTGAAAAAACAATGGATACGAGAAAATGATAGATGCGGGGCTATATAAAATGAAAAATAATGAAAATTAGTTTAAAAGATAGTGTTAATAAAAATATAGTGCTCTGACAGATCAACAAACACTTGTTGAACTTTATCAATTAAGCGAAAAGGTGAAGTGAAATGATTTACACTTATAGTTAAGTTGCCAATTGCAGTTTATGGAAAATCACAAAGTACTAGAGCAATAGTAAGAAAATTCTTATATCAAAAATAATTTTTAATTTTATTTTCTATAAAGGAAATTAAAGTTGCTAAATCTATATATCAGCAATTTTAAACTATATATTTCATCATCAAAAAAAAATCAAAAATCACCAGATCTGGCAACACTAAGGCCGCGCTATTCGTAAGGGCAAGACGTGAAGTGAAACCACCTAATGGCGCTGTGAATACGGACAAATATGACTAAAAAGCCATATTTATCCATATAAATTTACTAAATCAAAAACTGATTTCGAGCTAACATTTATTAATTAAAAAAATGTACATAAATCAATTTTTCCACTTAAGTTGAATCTGTATTATTTTAAATGGAGGGCAAGTGTTTATCTTCGGATTTTTTCTTTTCTTTTTTTTTGCATTAAATTTCGGTGAAGCGAATGATTAACAAATAATAATGTTTATTTTAATAGATTTAACCAATATTTTAGTATTATCTGCGATATTTTTTAAGTTTTAAATACGGCATTTTTTAATGGTGTTTCGATTTTGACGACAATAACCAAATTTCTGATTACTATAAACAGAGTTTTCTTAATGCATTTTAATATGAATAATTCGGGACCATAAATTTTGATAACATTAAATGCTTGATAACAATATCCGCGATTACAATAAGCAGCTTCTACTTGTGTAATCACTTCAGTCAGAACCAGTCTTGATCATTTTCCACTTTTATTAATGATGCTTTTTATATACAAGTAAGCCTCGATTAGTGCGAATAATGAGTCCCACGAATTTCTTGCACTATTTGAAGTATTAACTATATGTAAAATATGGTGATTGGCTCTTGCTTTGTGAGATTCCGGCCATTAGCCAACCACTCAATGAATAACCATAATACTAACTGTTTAAGAAATATTTATTTTCATATTCAATGAATAACCACAATACTAACTGTTTAACAATGAATAACCACAATACTAACTGTTTAAAAAATATTTATTTTCATATTTTGTTGTTGTTCATCATCTAAATTAATAACTTACCAGGAATTGCGTCTCATACCATCATTGTTCATCATCTAAATTAATAACTTACCAGGAATTGTGTTTCATACCATCATCAAGCCAACCGCCGAATTATCGTGACCACTTTTAAATCATATCATCATCAAACCAACCGCCAAATCAAAACCAAAATAGCGAAGTCTCATACATCATCAAACCAACCGCCAAATTCTGTACTGTACTGTATGGTCTCATACCTCATTAAAAAGTGTGTTCTTTTTATCCATTTCGATACTTTTTAAAAGAGAGAATTTTGTACTATACTATATGTATATGATAACAAAGCCGAATAATAGTAATGTTAAATAGTTAACGGCAAAAAACCATTTTTCTAGTGTTTCACCCCTTCAAAGCCAAGTGACTGTTCTTGGACTGCTCCTCATCCTGTTTTACTAACCGAAAATTAACATTAATTTGTTAATTGACATCATAAAAGGGGACGGACATTTGTTAATAAGACTGGTCTATGCTTACAACTTGCATTATTCAAACTCACACTAATTATACTGTAATATATTTTGAAACAAATTATTTCATTTTAATAGTTTTACAAGTATTTAATATCAAACCTTTTGGGTGCATAATATTTTTATAATTAATATACAAGTAGTCTCAACTTATGATATAATTGCTATATTCTGTGATTGGTTAATGCAATTCACATGTTTTTTCTGTCTAGTTCTTATGTTCATTAATTTTATTTCAAAAAAGACAAGTGTAATAATAAATATAGGCAGTGGTAGATTAAGACCGATTGAGGCCCCGGACGCAGAAGAAAATATTGGGCCCCTTAAAAAAACAGAGAATCAAGGGAATAAAAATACATATTGACCATATTTTTAAATAAATTAAACATATGTACTATTTATATTTTATTCCAACAAAATTTTAATATTGTATAAATGTATAGAATTTTAACTTGAAATTAAAATATGAAAATATTTAAATAAAGTTTTTCTAGCTTTTAGTTTTGCAAACTTGCCAATTATCCCTTCACAATCAATACTTTTAAGTGAATCTCTATATACTTTTAAGTATTTCTCTATATATCAAACGTGGCCAAACTGCAGCTCTTTGATACCTTCAATGTAGCTCCATACCATGAAAGTCAATAGTAACTATGAAACAAATACTTATTTAAGTTAAAAAAATAGATACAGTGGATTCTGCTTAATTGGGACATCTCAAAGAATGAAAACCAAACTAATAAACAAATACATAATTTAAACGCTTAATTGGGACAACTTTTCGCTTAATCAAGACAGTAGCAGAAAAGAAATTTTCAATTTTTGATATATTTTAGGTATTTTCGAAAGTATGGCTACACATACATACACTAATCTTTGCCAAGATGTCAATCAAGGATTTTACACTCAAGTAAAACTGTTTAGCTGAATAAAATTAAAAGCCAGCCATTTAATACAAGCTATCATAGACTCGCTGAAATAAACCAAAATCTACCATAGCGCGTCTCCTACAACAAGAAAATCAACTGCATGAGGAATGGGCATTACAGAAAGAAATTCCAGGAACATTCAAAAGAAATCGTAATGGAAAGGATCCAGAAGTCGAAGAAACATTAGATCAATGGATTTCTGTAGTTAGTGGGCGAGGTGTGAATTATTTACGTATGTAATTATTAGAACAGTGAATATAAATGTATTCGAATTAGAAATTTTAAATGATAAAAAGCTGAAGAGGATCTGTAATAGATCGAAAACATTCCTTTTTCTTAGAATAAATGAATTACTGCTTATAGTGCTTGTATATAAACTTTTTATTGAGATATCCATTAAAACGGCACCCAAGGATCAACCTACAGAAGGAGCGAGGGGTCAGAATCAAGTAGAGGTATTGGAGAGGGGCCTGATCCTCTCAGTTTTGTTTCTTACCATTATTTTTGAAAGATTGAATCAGGAGTGTAAGTATCTTTACTCTTAACTAGATTTAAAATCCCCAATAAATAAATGTACTGGGAAATAAGTAGAAATAAAAAAAAGATTTGGGTTTGATTCTTCACATTTTGCATGTTATAAAATTGTAAAGATGTCTTGCAACATAAATACGGAAGTCTAAATGTATAAAGACATCCTTCTCAAGTTACAAAACAAAGAAAAATAAAAATTGTAATCTGAATTATTCTAATGCTGTTACTGGCTCTCTGTTTGTTTCTTATTGATGTAATTAGTCTGTGATTATGATTTCTGAATTTGTTTGTAGCAATCTTTTGTTTTTTCATGGTTTTATGGATATTATGTATTTTTTCCAATTATGTACTGGTGTTTCTTGAGTTATAACTTAATTCATAGGTAGATTTTATTTGTAGCTCAAGTACTGTTGTTATTTGGTCCTGAAAAATTCTGAAATAACTATGTACTGTATATTGTAATATATTTCACGTTGAATCAATTAGAAGTTACTTATTTCACAAATTTGAATGAAAAATTCAAATAATAAAATGTGTTTTCTTGGTTTAATTGTTGCCATCTTGAAATACTACCATATATTAACTATATAGTTTTATATTTTATTGATTGATATTCTGCTATTGCAATGTTTAAAATTCTTGAAGATTTTTTGAAATTTTGTTAAATTTTAAAATGAAATGGTATGTTTGTAACTACAAATATTCATTAACTCGAGGATCTTCTGTATTGAGATAAATATAATTCTTTGATATTTCAAACAAAAATGAATTTTTCTTATAATGAATTGTAATGTACATAAAAATGAAAAAAAAATCATAGATAGAAAATATTCTTTAATTCTATTAAAATAGGATTATTATTCTTTCTTATTTTTTCATTTTTTTATTTTACGAGGGTCAATCAAATGAAAACCGGAAATATTTTTTACAGCTCCTGTATTACAGACAGAGTTGGAACAAGTTCACTATTTTTCAATGTAGTCCCCCTGCTTTTCGATGAATTTCTGCCACTGAGTTGGGAGGGCACGGATACCTCGGGAAAAAAAATCTTTTGGCTGCGCCTGCAACCACTCATGCACCGCCTGTTTACCTCCGTGTCGTTTGTGAACTTGTGGCCACCTAAGGAGTCTTTTAGTGAACCAAAGATGTGAAGTCAGAGGGCGCGAGGTCGGGAGAGTAAGGAAGATGGAGGAGACACTCTAGATGCAAGTCCTAGATAGTCACCAAGGTCACACGAGTTGTATGAGGATGCGCGTTGTCATGCTGGATGAGAATGCCTGTTGAGAGGAGTCCGCGGCGTTTGGTGCATATAGCAGGTTTCAGAATGGCACGCCACAATTCACTATAGGTGGCACTGGTCACCATCTTGCCCTTATCCGTGTAATGTTCCACTATGGGACCCTCGTGGTCCCAGAATAAGAATCACCTTTCCTGTGGATGGCTGGCTGCAGAACTTTTTCAGCTTTGGTGATGTCGAGTGCTGCTATTCCTTACTGGAGCGATACACATGCAGCACCATACTGTGCCAACATGCGTCGATGGATTTCTATTGGTTTCGTGCCTTCACTGTGTAAGAAATGGATCACGCCATGCTGCTCTTCTTTGGTGCATTCCAACAGAGGAGCTGCCATATTGGAAACATCCATATGTCTCCGCTGGGTCACGTGGGGACGCGGGAAAACACCAATTGATGGCGGGAGAGTCCACGCGCATGCGTACCGGGTCTGATCGCAATGGGAGCAGGTATGTCTCCGCTGGGTCATGTGGGGACGCAGGAAAACGCCATTTGATGGCGGGAGAGTCCACGCGCATGCGTACCGGGTCTGATCGCAATGGGAGCAGTTTTCGATTTTCTACAACAGTTTTCCGGTTTTCATTTGACTCAGCCTTGTATTTTCACTGTTATTAGGCAAAAAATAAGAAAATACTAACATAAAATTTGCTTCCCTTTAAAATGAGATTGATACACTTACTTGCATCACTCTCCTGTGATTCATTTTCTAGTAAATTTGTCTGGCCTACTTTATTCTGATATATATGTATTAGCTGTATTAATTAAACCTTATTTCATAATAATATCAAACTCTAATTCTCTTCCTTCATCATCACTACAATGTGTTTAGGCTCTTTTAAATAACATATGAAAAGCTGCTTTTTTGTAACTTACTTATTCATTCAACCAGATGGGTATGAATACAGGATTGTATGCTGTTTTCCTATGAATGTGGATAATATAGTGTATGATTTTTGTTAAACTTAATATTTATATCTAAGAAAATGTATTTCATAATTGTTAATTTGATCAACACTAATGATTAAACCATATGTCTCATTTGACAACTCATTCTTAAGATTATCAGCTTTATCAAGTCAAGTCATATTATATTCTTCCAAATTATAAAAATATCATCAGTGTACCTCAAAAATTCTGATTCATATATCTGGAGTAACTGATCTTCAAGACTTCTTAGCAAGATCTCCACTAAAATCCAAGCCATTGAGCTACCTATGGGATGTATATGACTCTAAGGTGCAATGGTTTGAACCCTGCTTCCATTATATAATATATACGGATCTCCACTAAAATCCAAGCCATTGAGCTACCTATAGGATGTATATGACTCTAAGGTGCAATGGTTTGAACCCTGCTTCCATTATATAATATATATTATGTTAAATTTTTTGATATTTTAGAGTTGTTTAATGAGACTTCTCATGTTTAACTAATATTATTATATTTTATTAGAAATATGCTATGAATGAAGATATTTATCTGTATTTGAATGTTATATATTATGTTCTAGAACAGACATTCCCACCTTTTTTGGCCTACCGCCCCCTTTTCAGAAAAAAAACACTGACTCCCATTCTTGAAATCAATAATGTAACAGTTACATTATAAAAAACAGCAACAAAACGTAGAAAAATGATTTTTTTTTGCATTATAGAGTAGAGATTTGTCAGAAATAAAAACTTTAATTCAATCAGAATATGTAAATTAAAAAATAGAGAAAATTTTTTTAATAAAAACTCGGTCTCATAGCTCGTATGAAACCTGACACCATTAGGAAAACACGACACCACTGCAGGGTATTTATATTTATTAATATTATTTTAATCTTGTCATGACCTGTGCAAACTTGTAAATATAAGCTTTGTTAATTGAACTGGAACATACATACACACATTATGGTGCACTGAGCATGCTGTGACTCGTTCATGCACTAGTCAAAAAGGTATTGGGAACGAAGCTATAATGTACCAATACCTACTTTTAATGCAGATCATGCTGAAAAGACATTTAGAACTATTTGTTAAAATATTGTTTGATGATTTTTAGTATTAATCAAAACTTTTCAGCACATTCTTGTGAGTATTGCTCAGGGGGGTGGCGGTTGGTCCTCAACGCCTCCTTAGATCTCTTCAATGCCCACTGGTGGGCAGTACTTGACCCCGTTGGGAACCATTGTTCTAGAATGTAGTTTGAATTGTTTTTTGAAAAAGATTTGCTGATGCTGGATTGTAATATGTAATAACCAAAAATGTTTCATTTTGTCTTGAATAAATTAATATTTTAAGTAATAAACATTCAATTAGACTGCACCAAACACAAACTACAAATAATATTACTCAAGAGCCCTTTATCAGTCAAAAGATTTTTATTCAGTAATGTTTTCAACACTCTTGGCATCTTCCTCAGCTGTTAGCTTTAATTCACACATTAAAATTCCTTCAGAAATTCTTCACAAATTAATAAAATTTTCATATGTGGAAGTTTTTAAATAGTTGTAACAACTGGTTTGAAAAATTATAGATTGAAATATAAAATTAAACTATAGGATCAGAATGGTTTAAGCATGAATTTATTCTTTTTATTTTCTGAATAGCTGTTATATACCACTATTAGTATTTCCATTAAAAAGGTTAAACAAAAATTAATATCAATTTTGTTATGTAGTTTAAAAATTCTTTATTAAATATTAAATTTCTTCTGGTACTTTATAACATCAAGAGGAAAGTATCGATTTTCAGAAAATATTGAAATAAATGTATTGAGTACAAAAATGTGAAAGTATTGGATTAAAGTATCAATCTTTTTGTTGCATCTCTAGGATATAACCACAATTGGCTACTTCACCATAACAATGTTCCTGCTCATACATCCTGAAAATAACAGTTTTTGGCAGCCAACAACATGCCAGTTGTCTTCATCCTCCGTACTTGAAATGTGACTTCTTTCTCTTCCCAAAAATGAAACTGAAGCCCAGCGGGTGACATTTCAAGATGGTATAAGAGATTGAGACCCAATTGCAGGATTTTCTTAATATGCTATAGCAAAAATATTTCCAGTGTTTGAAGCATGGTCAAAGGCATTGGGGTCAATGGGGGTGGAAGTCAATGGTAAATAAGTTAAGCTTAACATGTTTTATAAATTGTCCAGAAAATTTTTGATACCATTTTGTATATATTGAGTTTGTACCACTGCATTCAAAATAAAAGTATTTTTTATTAAAAACAAAATTTATAAAAATATTATATATATGAATAAAAAATACAAATTGAATACTTTTAAGTACTCAATAAATTTTTCATAAATTTATTGAGTACAATAAATACTCATAAATTTTTTGAAAATTTGCATATTTTTATAAATTGCAATATTTTCTTTATTTTTAAGATATCTAATTGAAATTTTCAAAATATCTTTTATGTTTGTATAGAAAAATTGCAAATTTTAAAATTTAATTCTCTATATTTTGTTTTCCTTTTATAAAAAATCATTAATCTTCATTATAGTTGAAAAAAATTAAGTGTTTTAAAGAAAACATATATTCATTTATATCAGCTGGTTTACATTAATTGATAATGATTTTTTCATTTTATTTAAAAAAAATTTACTTTTTCAAATGATTTGTTTGTGTTTTACTGAATTATGACTTCCACCATTTTCATAACCAATAATCCTTTATTTTTTGTCTGATATGCCTCTATATTGTCTTTTGCATTAATATTTGATAAATAGAGTGAGAAGACTATTCAGTAGGTGATCAAGAGAAGAAAATGCTATACCCATCTTGATTTGCTTTTTAAGTTTTTGGTCTATTTTCATATCTAAAATTTTCTAATTCACAGAATAAAAAGACAATAATGACTATAAACACATTAGTTTACCACTTGCTACTATATAAAAGTTGAAATATAAAAGCACTATTTGTAAGGTGAAAATAGTTTTATTTGCATATAACGTTTTCGGACGTATTCCGTCCCTCTTCAGTATGGCTAACACTAGTTACATAACATACTATTCCAAACGTTATTCCATAACTATAGTAAACACATAATTGTATAACTGTAATACATCATTTCATGTATATTCCAGTTTGGGATAACGTTTGGAATAGTATGTTATGTAACTAGTGTTTACTATAGTTAGCCATACTGAAGAGGGACGGAATACGTCCGAAAACGTTATATGCAAATAAAACTATTTTCACCTTGCAAATAGTGCTTTTATATTTCAACTTTTACAATAATGACTAATTACTATATAAATATTTTTGCATTTTAATTTATAAACCATTTACTGTCAATATTTTGTCCTGCTGTATACACTGCTGAAACTTTCAAGATGAATAATAATATTTGAAAAACTATAACTTATGATTATAATATTGTCAACAATAGTAATGTAATAATAGATGTTATAAATAATAATAAATTAAAAAATATAATCAATATTAACTTTTAAACCATTTCCTGTCGATCTTTTGTTCAAATGCATATGCAATTGAAATCTTGACCTAAAATTTTCAGGAGTCAATCAAGTAATTTATGTTAAAGAGTAATAAACAGCAATAAATAAGCAAACATTTTACAAAAAATTATTTAGATATTTTTAAAATTTTATAATTTTCTTAAATATGATGCAAAAATCAAAATAATAAAATATAAATTTTAAAATAAAAAAATATATTTTCAGAATCTTAAATAAAAATTCTAATATTCATTATATTACTTCCCCAAATAATTTTCATATTAAAAATTTTGAGAAAATGGACTTATTCTAAACTACAGTAAAAGTTTCAGGAGGGATGAAATTATCCTTCCAGAATAATTATAAATAAAAATAAACAATTAGAGTATCAAGTTACAAGCAGAAGAATATGCCAGTGCTGTCTAGTGAAATTAACATAAAATCAGATTTGTAGTTTTGTGGGTGTCAAATTGTTAATAGGGGATAAAACATAATGTGTCTTGAAAGGATACCAATACATAATGTATTGGTATCTTTCAGTTTATGAATTCTTGATTTAACAAATTGTATAAATGTACACCACTTTTTCAATTTGTGAAGAAATTTTTGCTTTTACAAAGAAACTATTTTGTTGTTGATCAATTACCTATTATAATTTGTTTAAATCAAAATGATTGTATATTCTATATAATAATTTATCTATAATTTATATCTTAGTAAATTTTTTTTGCATACTGCTTTCCTCAAATTGTTTTGGAAAAAAAATTTCATTATTTGAATATTTATCATCAATCCAATGAAATGAATAATTAGTTGTTTTTATGATTTTCTTGATTATTTTCTTCACTAAGTGTATCAGATATTATTTTCATATCAAATTTACTATGTATAACATTGATTTTAAGACAAAATTTGCTTCCACTTTACTGGATGAGTTAGTGTTGAATCTGGGTTTGATATATATTAATAATATGAATATCTGTAATGTATTTACTGCATTTTTCAAATGATTTTACAATTATATAAAACTATTTAACTTCATAAAACCATGATTGCACATTATTTCAGATGTATAAATCTCTAATGCAATATATATATTTTTATCTCTATATAAATTTGAACTATGATGGTATTCTTTCATTCTGTTGGAATATAATAAATCTAGCTAATGTAATCTTTTAAATAAGTAAATTATTTTATGTCTATTAGTTTTATTAAAGTAATTAACCATAATAAAATCATTAATCAATGAATTTTTAACAAATAGAATTTAAAAATTCAGTACTAATTTCTAAAAAATTGGATTTATTTTTGAAAATAATCTAGCAAAATTAACTTTTTTGAGAATTATATAAATTTAAGACAATATTTGAGGAAAATTTTATAATTTAATTAACTAATAAATAAAACCATAATGATTGTCATTTATTACTATATTAGGCTAAAATTCAAATACAGTGATACCTCAGTATACATCCGCTTTGGAATAAGTCCAACTTGATGTACATCTTGTTTGATGCAAAAAATTTTGCTTGGTATATGATTTTTGTTTGGCATACAACTAACTCACCTGCTAGAACTTGTACGAGTCAAAATGAGTTATGACACCGTGCATACCCTTGTTTAACTCTCTCAAGAAAATGCCATGACTGCCTATGAGCGTCAGTACGCCAATTGCTATCATTCAGTGAACAATTTGTGCTCTGTGAATTTTCACATTTTTTTGTGTTTTTTTTCGCTTAAATTTATAATAAATTCATTAACCATGAGTTCTAAGAAAGTTAATGAGAAGAGCCAGGGAACAAAGAAAATTGTTAGAATTACCATGGAGATGAAAAAAAGAGATTGTTGAAAAGTATGAAAGTGGCATGTGTAGCTGGGACTTGGCTGCTGCATGCTGTATGCCGAGAATGGCAGTATCTATGATTGTGAAAAACAAAGACATTATTAAATCAGCTAACGTTAAATTTTCATTTATTTCATCTAATTGCTTTTGCATTTATGTATTTTAGTATTAAGCAGTGTTTAAATTATTTTATATAAATCTATCAATGTATAATATGCCAATAACAATAAGATTTTTTTCATAGGAACAGATTAATCATTTTCTCTTTATTTCTTATGGGAAAAATTCATTTAGTATACGTCCTATTTGGTATAAGTCCAAGGATCTGGAACAGATTAAGGAATCACTGTATCACTTTGCATTTAGTGATTCAGAAATTCAAAATCAAGTGGCAAGAAATAGGTTAAAGAGATCATAGCTGCTGTAAACTATTATATTATAATACAGCATTTATATTAATGCTTTCGGAATGCTTCAGCGACAATAGATAAAATGGCAGTGACTTTCTGGTACATAAGAATTGAAAGTTTTATGTTGAGATTAATAAACTGAACACATTTTTCAATGAATTTTTGATTTATGAATTTTCACTTAACAAAGCCTTTAAAGTTCCAATTATCTTCATAAATTGGGAGATACTTATTAGTGAAATTAACTTTTCCATAAGAATCAATATATATTTATATATTTCTACCTAATCTGTTTCAGCTCTAGTCCATTTGGAACAATGTTTCAGTTCTTGATCAAAAATTATAGTGTCTTATTTTTTTAATTTAATTTATTAATTTATTTTGTAAAAATATAATAATTTATATAAAATTACTAATCATCAACTTATTTTTAATATATTTTTTAACAGTAATTTATGGAATGGTTTGATGAAAGATATTGAAAATCGTCAATTTCTAATGGGGGAAAAAAATACTTGCAAAATATTTATAATAGTTTTAGTAGAAAACTGTTTTCATTTTATTTTATTATTTTTAATAGACATGTTTTGAAAATTCTTTCCACCAGAGAGATTCTGTTGAAAAGTTTTTTCCACTTGAAGCTGCCACTATATGAAAGCTCAGAAAAATCTAATTAAAAACTAATCTTTAATACTTAAAAAAAATAATAATAAACTTTAATACTTAATGTTTCCAATCTTCATCAGAATGAATTGATTTGTGAATATTAATTTTTTAAAATTTCTTCCAATAATATTTCAGTAATACAGTTTTTTTAAAAAAAAATAAAATATCATACAACTGACATTATTCCACTAAAGAAGCTACCATTGAAACATGCATCCTAACTAATTATGATGTATAATATTTGTTTAAATTCGCAGAACATTTCATTTAGCAATAAAAATTATATTTCTGATATTGTTAAAGCAATTGATCAATATTTATAAAATATATTTTGCATATCATTGTCATTATTTATTAAATTGAAAATGAAGCAAGATGAATTTGTTGTAATTAACAATTTTAACTTAAGTTGTCATAGTAGAAATTTACACACATAAAATTGGTCATTTTCATTTAATTTTTTCAAAAAGCATAAAATTTAAAATTTTTATAAAAATAGTAATAATGTTAGTTGAAATAACATAAATTGAATGGTCACTGTGTATAAATTATATAGCAATTTACATTTTATTATAATGAAAGTGTTTAAATGAAATTTTTTATTCATGTAGGAAGAAAGTCTTATACGTATTAGGGAGGAGGAAGAGAAAAGAAAAGAAATGATTGGAAAATTTCAAACTACACTTAATGATATTTCAACATTAATGCAAGAAAATCAACAAAAGAAGACTCTCCTAAAAGAAGAAAATATTGAATTAGCTCAAAAATTAAAATCTTTAGTTGATCATTATGATTTATGGGAAAAAGTAAGACAAATTTTGCAAATTATTAATATTCTGACAAAATATTGTAAATAGTATTTAAATATAATTTTATACTAATATATTTCAGAAGAAATTCTTGGAAATTAATTTATTGATTATTTATTTAAAATTGGAATGTGCAAAATGGAATCTAGGATAAATATAGATATATAAATTTATCATCATCTCTGTTAATTCTTTCTAGATATATGAAAACTTGAGATTTCCATAATTAAAACATAATATTAGGCATACAATTATAATTATGAAGTTAAAATTTTCATCAAACCTGACAATAATAATAAGCTCTACAGCAGGTTAAAAAATTTATTGTAACAATAATTACTTACAAAAGAATACTTTTGGCCTCTTCAGCCCTCCTCAGTCTTAATAAAAATAATAATAACATGTTAAACATAAATAACAATTAACAACCAGTTTAAACCACATAGAATTCCAGGATTAAACTAAATGGACAAGTATTCTTGCTTAGCATTCAATCTCTTCATTTACATAACTATGATCTCTGTTGCTATGCTATGATTGACATAACATTATAATTTAGTATATACAGGGTGCGTTCACAAAGTTTCAAGACTGATTTTTTCCTGAGTATGGGCGTGTGCGCATACCCGTTCCACCAACAGGGTGAGGTAGTGTGGGGTGTCAGCTAACCGACCACACAAGCGTCAGTTGCTTCCGAGACGTTGGAGTGAGTAAATCGCTAGTGGCGTAAGTATGTGTCAGTGACCCCCGTCGAAAACTGGTTGAGTGGAAAATGCAGCATCATTTGGAGTAGCGTTATTCTGTAAAGTTCTGTGTGAAACTGAAGAAACCCACAACAGAGACTTTTCGTATGATTCAAGAGGCCTATCAAGAAGAAGCCATGTCACGTGCAATGGTTTTCATGTGGCACAAGAGGTTCAAAGATGAATAGAAAACTGGTTGAGTGGAAAATGCAGCATCATTTGAAGCAGCGTTATTCTGTAAAGTTCTGTGTGAAACTGAAGAAACCCACAACAGAGACTTTTCGTATGATTCAAGAGGCCTATCAAGAAGAAGCCATGTCACGTGCAATGGTTTTCATGTGGCACAAGAGGTTCAAAGATGAAAAGTATGCTCATTGTTTTCTTTGATGCCAAAGGACTGATCCACAAAGAGTTTGTTCCTGCCGGACAGAGTGTCACAGGTCAGTTTTACGCTGGAGTGCTCGGCCATTTGAAGGATCGGGTCAACCGCGTCCGCCCAGACATCAAAGACGATTGGGTTGTTCACTACAACAATGCACCCTCTCACACGTTGCTTGCTGCCACCAAAGTTTTGGCTAAGTTCAACGTGACAACACTGCCGCAACCCCCCTACAGCCCCGACCTTGCTCCCAGTGACTTTTTTTTGTTCCTCAGATCAAGAAAGACCTGAAAGGGAAGTGATTCGACACGATTCCAGTGGTCCAGGCAGCTTTGACGAGGTCCTTTCACAGCCTTGCGCGCGAACACTTTCAGGGAACCTATGAACAATGGAAAAAACGCTGGCAGCAGTGTGTTGATGCCCAAGGGTCATATTTCGAAAACTTTTAGTTCGCTGTTTCGCTAAAATGTTTCATAAATTTTGTATTCTCAGACCAGTCTTGAAACTTTGTGAACGCACCCTGTATATTATACATAAATAAATTATATGTAACTAAAAACTTATTTAAAAATAATACTGTATTGACAATATTAAAAACAAAATGCTCTAATGACCATAAACATTTTCAGCACATCAGTGCCATGTGGTCTTTTAAGTCTTTTGGTGCTACAATATTAATCATATTTTTACTTAATTTCTTTTCTTTATAAATATTTATTAATAATAATAAAAAAATAAAATAAATTGAAGATCTGCCGCGGTAGTCTAGCTGGTAAGGCGTCGGGACGGTAACCTGAAGTCCCTGGTTCGATTCCAGGCCAAGGCAAATTTTTAATTTCGGGAAATTAGTAAAAATTAAAGTTTAATTATTAAATAATAGATGGCGCCACCTTAGCCTAAATTTAAATTAGTAATTATTAATCCGACAGATAGTGGCACCGTAGCATAAATTTAAAATAATTATTAATTTGGCAGTTAATTCAAAAATAAACCGATGGTGGCACCGTAGCGTAAATTAAAAATAATTATTAATTTGGCAGTTAATTCAAAAATAAACCGCTACGGGAAGTTTCGCTAGATTAGGATTATTTGGATCGCATTAATCCCTTAGTTCTTGTGAATTATGATATTTATTAATTCAATTATTTTTCTTTCATCATTGTTATTAATTTCATTAACCCACTTGCTACAATCTAGGTCGCTTACTCTGCCACTTCAAACTATAGTTCTTTCAAGTTGGAACATTCTTTTTTCGCGATATTTTTAAATTGGTTAATTCTGCTACAATCTAGGTCGCTTACTCTTCACTTCGAACTATAGTTCTTTCAAGTTGGAACATTCTTTTTTCGCGATATTTTTAAATTGGTTAATATTTACTGCAATTTGATTACTGCTTCTTGTTCTTAAAACTATTTATTTTCTAATTTTAACAAAAAAAAATTTTTCCGATACTGTTTCATTTTTTATATTTAATCAATAGGTCTATGAAAATGAACTTTTTAATAAATATATGCATAAAAATAAATTATTTTTCATTATATATAAATATTCACTATAGAATAGAAACTATTAAAAGAGATTAAATTAAAATTTCTTTGATAAACAAAATTTTTTTACTGAGGCCATATTTCTATTATCTTTGAGTAAGTAAATAAAATAAGAAAAATTAATTTATATCTGATAAAAATAATTATATTGAGTAATATTATTAATAAAAATTAATAATATTGTGTAAAAACTGAAATAAATGTGTTTTTAAATTTATTCAAACATTTGTTAGGCTTAACATATATCTGTTTGGCATTCTGGTATTGGCAAGTGAGTAGGGTGTGGCCATGAAAGGATTAATTACTGGCTTGCTGCACTAAAGCTATTGTAATAGCTATGTTTAGGGTGTGGCCATGAAAGGATTAATTACTGGCTTGCTGCACTAAAGCTATTGTAATAGCTGCTTTTCTAATATTGTATTTATGTTGATTTATCCTCATCTTCAAACTTCTATTGGTACAGTAAGACCCTGCTTAACGCTGCTCCATTTAATGCCGTTTCGATATAACACGATTTTTTTCTAATTTTATTTTATTCATTCACTTTTGGCGTGGTTTTTCAATCCGTTATACTCACATAAATACAAAATCACACAAAGACAAGGAAGTTAGCGTTCTGAAAATGGGAAGCAAAAGGAACTTGCAACAGATTTTCTCAAAACAAGTTTAGCCACTATTACGGAAATTATGGATCAGTTTATATAAAATGATCCAAATTTTGATAGAAGTTCAAAGGCAAGACGAAGTGTCATGGAGGCCATGTCTTGTTATCAACAATTGTTTGCTAAATGAAAGTTCTTAACAAAAAGTTCAAATGAAAGAATCTTCCTCATCACAAACATAAATTATTTATTTAAATATTTTTTATTTTCATGAATGATTTACGAATACAAATCGATATTAGCAATAAAAAATGCTTATAATTATTGTAATACAATAGTAATAATACAGGTTACGTATCATTTTTTATTTTATTTTATATGTTTTTTATTCACTGTCCTGCTTCACCTATCCTATTATTTACATGTTAAGATAACCTCATTTAATGCTATTTCATTTAGCGCTTTGTTTTGTTGGAACATATCCCCTGCATTAAACGGAGTCTTACTGTATATCTCATGTATTCCTCTATTGTCTGTAGATTTTTATTTTTCTGTGATATGACATAAATTGCTCTCTTGTTCCAAAGAATCCTTCCTATCCTTAAATCTGATTCATTTTCTACTGGAAATGTTCATCTGTAACACTGAGGAATTATCAAACAAATCAAAAAACATAGCCTCTTGTCATAGTCATATCATGCAAATAAACTTTTATCTCAAGATGTTTGCCCTAAGTATTTAAATAACCAAATATATAAACTGTTAAACTTTTTTTTTAAAAGTTTATTTCCAGCCATCCATTGAAGGAATTACAACAAAGGAAAAACAATACCTCAAACTCATGAAACAACTAATCTTAAAAATGATCAGAAGTATCTTAAGCCAAGCATTTAAAACCTTTAAAGATGGCAGCAAAATGGATGATGGTAGAGTTGGTTCAGGTGCTATCCTAATTTTTAATCATACCAAAGAAATCATCACCAAAAAAAACCCAAGCTTTTCATCAAACTTTAATGCAGAGCTCATTCACCTCACCCTAAAGATAGTTCCCAATAGTCATTTAATCTGGATCCTTACAGACAATAAGAGTTCAATTCAAGAGATATTATTTGGAACTTAAAAAAAATCTGTAAAAATGCAACAGTACACTTTCAATGGGTTCCCTCAGATATTGGATTAGAGCTAAATGAAAAAGTAGACAAATATGTTAAAGGAGTCTGCCAACCCTCCAATGCAATGAAAGATACACATTAAAAAAACAGCAGGAAAACAATAACCAGCTTTCTCACCACTGGTACCAATTCATAATCACAAATCAAGAGAAAATGCTCAAACTCCTTACCAGAAAAGAATAGACAACAGAACATCCAGGGTTAAAGCAGGATACACAAAATTATTAACTTTCATTAACAATACCAAAAACTTTCCCTAATATTTCAACTGCAATATCAATGATGCCAATCCAGAGCACATTCTTAAATGTATTAAGATTCTACTTATAAGATCCAATTTTGTTATCCAAAATTGGATAGCATTGTACTCATTGATCTTGTCTGAAGACAAAGTGATAAGAAACAACAACTTTGGGTGAATTATCCTAAGTGATCAAAAAATGAATTGTGTGAACAATAAATCATCAAAATTGATTATCTGAGATAAAAGATGAATGAAATAAAAAAAAAAAAGTTTACTTTTGATGTGAACATTGTCTAAACAAGTCCATTACAATCTCAGTGAATTTGAATCATATTTTCCATTGATTTCACCATTACACCTATTTTAAATTGTTGAAAAAAGACCATAAAGTGTTAATTTTGGATTGCCAATGTCTGTAGATCATTTAAACGTTACACCTATTTTAAATTGTTGAAACAGTTTAAGTTGAAAAAAGACCATAAAGTGTTAATTTTGGATTGCCAATGTCTGTAGATCATTTAAAGTAAAGGAATATAAAAATAAAGTAGCAAGAGAAATATTATAAAAGAAATCATGAATGAGTTGAATATTCCAAAATGTTCTCTAATATTTGTTTCATTTTTGAATTAGTAGTGTGACTTTTTGAACATCTCTTTATCTTCTATAGTTAATTTTTTTAATAAACTTGTTGAAGCTCTCATTTATTACATTGTAA
Organism: Olivierus martensii; assembly: GCA_000484575.1. Classification (NCBI taxonomy): domain Eukaryota; kingdom Metazoa; phylum Arthropoda; class Arachnida; order Scorpiones; family Buthidae; genus Olivierus; species Olivierus martensii. The sequence goes on from AYEL01064055.1 coordinate 225,799, forward strand.
GATCCATGGCTTTACCTACCAATGCTGCTTTTTCTGTTTTTATTTTTTCAACAAATTTTATGCAAAACCTCACTAGATTTCATTTTGAAACTAATTCACCTTGGAGGAAATGTATAATTAAAAATTACTTCATCCAATGCATTCATTTGGACGAATATTCAAATTCAATACTATACATGTTTCTTAAGAGTTTCTTTACTTTTCACTGTTGATTTTTTTATATATTGCCTTATATTTAGGCAATTTTTTTAACCAATGCAGTATTTTTATTCTAGATTTATAAAAACAATTCACATAAGTATAGTATTTTAACTCCAGAAATTCATTTTATAAATGGTAATTACAACTGAAACAAACTAAATGTGATAATCTCAGTTTTAACATCATTTATCATTTTTTGCAATAGTACTATGAGCAAGATTGTTAACTGAAGTTGGGAATTTCTCTGAACTGAATTATTTTCTTTTTGATGATATATCTAAATTGTTTAAAGTGAGATCAGTATATCCATGTTTTATTGCATTTCAAGAAAAATTTTTAATTAATTTATGAGAAACAAGAAAATTTTTTTAATAACTAACACAACCCACACCAAATTTTTATACATGTAATAATTTTATAATGTTCAAGTTTTGCTGCTTAAAAAATTTAATCGTTTAAAGTAATTCTGAATTATTTTCTTATAGCATATGGGAAAAGTGGTGAGACAGAAAGAATTGGAATCTCAATTAGCTAAAGCAAAATTAGCTAAAACTATGTTACAACTTAAACAGGAGAAAGAGAATTTTTTGAAAGAAAAACATCAATTATTGGAAAATATTAGTGAATTACAAAAAAGAAGTACTGAATTAGCATCCACTGAACTAAAATTACGAAACGAACTTGGTTTGTATACCTCAAAATATGATGAATTTCAAGGAGTGCTCCGTAAGAGTAATGTTGTTTTCAGCTCTTTTAAAAGTGATATGGAAGCTGTAAGTATATTAAAAATTTATCATGCCTCACTTCAAAAACTTAATATAAAAATAACTATTAAAAATTCATACCAATTCGCGACAAAAGGAAAAGGGTGGATTTCCGACCCCCTACAGTACCACTTGAGTTATCAGATTGCGTATTACTACAGTGGCGGAACTATAATGCTCCAGATCCCGCAACGCGGGGTGGCCCAGAATTATGGGGGGCCCAAATCCTATTTGTCTGTACTTTCTTAACTCTTTTTTAAAATTAACAACAATCCAATAAAAATTAAGTGCATCATGAAAACAATGAAACATTCATTGAATCAGAGCAGTGCTGTAGTGGTGGCCAAAAATATGGAAATAAAAGATGCGATTAAAGATTTTGCAAATTTAAAATCCATGTAGTAGTGGCCAAAAATATGGAAATAAAAGATCCGATTAAAGATTTTGCAAATTTAAAATCCAGGAGAAAGAATTTTAAATTTTAAATATATTTTCTTTTGATAATTTTCAATTTTGTTATTTTCTAATAAAAATATTTATAGTCTGTTCCACTTTCAGAAGGTAGTGACGTCACGAGTGAGGTGGTTATAGTTCGTCTACGAGAAGAAATATTGGGGTGCGTTCCAAACCTAAACAGCGAGTCATCAGTGATTAGTCTGTTGAGGTTTGAAACGCATCCTCGATCAGAATACTTTCGTGTATAAAGTTTCAAAATCTCGCTGCAATCGTAATTCTTATTTTTATCCTCGATATAATAAAAAGTCTGGAGGTAGAAAAAGACGAAATTAAAAAAATAAAATATTTTGTAATCGGGAATATTCGTATTCGAGATTATTTTAAAAGTAAGATGGCATCTTGTTCTTACGAAAAGAATAATATGAAAGATTCTTCATAGTCAAGCGAAGCAGATTATATTTAACGTTTACGGCAGATTTAGAACCTGGGCAGAATTGAATCCCGATAAATCTACAATTGATATCGTAAATTTGATGGAGGAATTATCCAGTTTTTCGGTAAGGACTGTTTACAGAATCAGAAAGGAAATGAAGGCACAGTATCGACACCGAAATGCAATATAAGAAAGTATCAACACCAAACTTGTCTTTGAAAAGTCGTGAAAGATCGTTTAATTAAGTGGTTCCCAACCTTTTTTTGGCACGCCCCCACCTAAGCATCTCTCAAATCCTGATGCCCCCATAACATAATTTTTGTTATTCAAAAAGTGAACTCCTATTCACGTTGAGGAATCCTAAAAGATCATTAATTGGTCTAAATAAAGCTACAAGCTTCCAGAGAACATGGCATCCATGAAGGAGAAAAATAAAAGAACGAAAGGACAGTTGAAGTACTGAGGATGAAATCACTAAGAAAATGTTTTAAAAATAATAATAATATAAAGTGATACGAAAAAACACCAAATAAAGTTTCAAAACCGACGTGTACACACTGATTTTAATTTAAAAAATGTGTATGTCACAATACTGAACTTCTCACTCTATAATGCTTCTGATACATCAACTAGCAGCAATAATGTTGATTGATTTCTAACATAAGAAGCGATAATTTTTTTCTACATATAAAGATTCATATCAGCGAGAAAACAGTGACATAAAGTAACAATTTCAAATATTTCTCTTGAATGTTTCGCAGTTCACTTAGAAAGATTAAAATATAATATGACAACTGAAACTTAAATGAATTTATTATAATATTAATAAAATTAAATATATTTCAGATTTATATTTAATGTTAATCTTGCCAGAGCCCTTTCAGCCGTTAATCACAGTTTGGTGATAACGTTTCCACTTCCCGGGACGAGGACCCAAGGGTTGGACTTTGGAAAGCACGTGTTTGGGTTGTGTGATCGTGTTATGTCAAATCAAGAAAAAAGCCTGATATGTTGATGTTTGAATGCGAAGATTGCATAATTTGTTCAAATCTGTGTTAAAGACATATTTTAGATGTTGATATTTTGGTGACTAGTGAAGAAATTAAAAATATAAAAACACGAGAAAAACAAACCATAAAGAAAACTAAGAAAAAAAATGTAATTTAAAAAAATTAATATTAGAAATAATAAAATAAAAATAAACAAAAATAAAAAATCAAACCAAACTGAAAGAATACTTTAAGAAGCCGAGAAAATATTTACATAATCAATCAAAAAAGCTGAAGACATTTTACTCAATTCCCGACAAAACTCGGATAGCTAGATACAAGATTGCTCAGCTTTTGGCAAAGAAAAAAAACCACATTCCGATGCTGAAAACATTATTTTACCAGCATTCAAAATTGTTGTTGAATCAATGATTAATAATGAAGCCCTCAGAAAAATTGAGTTCTTTCATTTGTCAGCCCATATGATTTTGCATAAAATTCAAGAAATGTTGCTAGACATTGAAAATCAGATCCAAGAACATTTTTCTGATGCAAAGAATAAATTCAAAAACTTGTGGGCCTTACAAAGCAATGAAAGTATTCACATCAGCAACAAAGCTCAACTAATTTCATTTCTGCAAATTATCAACGGTGGTAAAATTATAAGTCAGTTTTTTTTGCTATGAATTGAAATAAAGAACAGGAGATGTCTTCGATGTGGTAAACCAAAATGTTGAATTGATTGGGATGCAGTGACAAACGAGTTAGTGTTTGCACTGATGGCGTGCCTTCTATGCAGGGTCGGAAAAAAGGCTTCATGGCTCATGCATTACAAAAAAATTCACAAGTAAAGATTGTATACTGCATGATTCACAGCAAAGTTTTGATATCAAAATCTCTACTCTAATGAGCTCCTGAAAATGATGGACAATGTTATTAAAGTGGTAAATTACATAAAATTAAACCATTGAAGACTTTTTGCATCTCTATGTGAAACTATGGATTCTGATTTCAAGTGTTTGCTGCTTCATACCAAAAGGAAACTGGCCAATGGAAAACACGATGGGAAAGCAGCAATCGAGCACTTATTGAAATGGCAGCTGAGGTAAGAAATAAAAATAAATTTTTCTCTTATTATTGTTAATTTTATCATCATTTTAATTAAAGGAAAATTATCAATGCAAACTTAAGATTTATATTTAATATTTTAGAAACAAAAACGAGATCAGGAACTGTTAACATCACATCAAAGAGTATTAACTTTAGAAAAATTATGTAGAGCATTACAAACAGAAAGAACAGAGTTACAGAATCAGATAAAAAATCAGCTTAATCAAATTGGTAATTTATGTTTTAATCGTTTAAAATAATTTTTTTTAATTTGCATAATTATTAGCATTTTATTATATTATATCTAAACTTTATTATCTCTATGATAAAAGTACAGTTATTTATATAATGATGATCTGTATTGGAAATGCACCATCTTGTTTATGATTCTAAACCAGTATCTAGCCAAACTGTGTGCCGTGGCACACTATCGTGCCACAAAAGATTTTAAAATATTTAATATAGGGCATTTCTCAGTCATAAAATTCAGTCCATTTACAAATCTCTCGAATATAGCAATAAATAGATTTTTGCATTTATTATATTATATCTAAACTTTATTATCTCTATGATAAAAGTAGTTATTTATATAATGATGATCTGTATTGGAAATGCACCATCTTGTTTATGATTCTAAACCAGTATCTAGCCAAACTGTGTGCCTTGGCACACTATTGTGCCACAAAAGATTTTAAAATATTTTAAAATATTTAATATAGGGCATTTCTCAGTCATAAAATTCAGTCCATTTACAAATCTACATGATAATAAAAATAACTAATTTAGTGAAAAGTTGTAGCAGTTATTATAGATACTATTATTGCTGCAATGTTTAACAAAAAACATTAGCACACACGATAGATGTGTGATCATTACATGATCTTAAGTTTCTACCCTGTGATTGGTTGTTCAATGGAACGGATATACAATCACAGACGGGAGTAAGTATTGGTTTATTAATGTGTGGAAATAGTTTAAAAACATTATATTTTTTTTCTATATTAATAAAGTTGAATCGGTAAGTAACTTATAATATTAATTATAAATGCTTTTTAATAAGGAAAAACATTTTAGGGATGTTGACATGGACAAATTTTTATTGGATTCTCATAAAAATGAAAAAGAGAGGCAGAGGGAACAAAATGAAAACCATAATAAAATGTCCACATCATCAAAATGAAAATGTAATGAATCTTACATCGAATATGGTTTTATATTATCTGAAAAAGACATTTCAGTTCCTTTTTGTATGATGTGTTTGACAACATTCTCAAATGAAGCGATGGTTCCCAGCAAACTGCAGCGTTATTTAATAACTAATCATCCACAATATAAAGACAAACTGAAAGAATACTTTAAGCCGAGAAAATATTTACAAAATCAATCAAAAAAGCTGAAGACATTTTACTCAATTCCCGACAAAACTCGGATAGCTAGATAACAATATAAAGACAAACTGAAAGAATACTTTAAGAAGCCGAGAAAATATTTACATAATCAATCAAAAAAGCTGAAGACATTTTACTCAATTCCCGACAAAACTCGGATAGCTAGATACAAGATTGCTCAGCTTTTGGCAAAGAAAAAAAACCACATTCCGATGCTGAAAACATTATTTTACCAGCATTCAAAATTGTTGTTGAATCAATGATTAATAATGAAGCCCTCAGAAAAATTGAGTTCTTTCATTTGTCAGCCCATATGATTTTGCATAAAATTCAAGAAATGTTGCTAGACATTGAAAATCAGATCCAAGAACATTTTTCTGATGCAAAGAATAAATTCAAAAACTTGTGGGCCTTACAAAGCAATGAAAGTATTCACATCAGCAACAAAGCTCAACTAATTTCATTTCTGCAAATTATCAACGGTGGTAAAATTATAAGTCAGTTTTTTTTGCTATGAATTGAAATAAAGAACAGGAGATGTCTTCGATGTGGTAAACCAAAATGTTGAATTGATTGGGATGCAGTGACAAACGAGTTAGTGTTTGCACTGATGGCGTGCCTTCTATGCAGGGTCGGAAAAAAGGCTTCATGGCTCATGCATTACAAAAAAATTCACAAGTAAAGATTGTATACTGCATGATTCACAGCAAAGTTTTGATATCAAAATCTCTACTCTAATGAGCTCCTGAAAATGATGGACAATGTTATTAAAGTGGTAAATTACATAAAATTAAATTCCCTCCATTGCAGACTTTTTGCATCTCTATGTGAAACTATGGATTCTGATTTCAAGTGTTTGCTGCTTCATACTGAAGTGCAATGGCTTTCAAAAGGAAAAGTGCTCGTATGATTTATCATTTTAAAAGCAGAAATAATTTCTTTCTTTGATGTTGAAAATTCTGGATTTAAATTTCTTCACAAAGATGATCGGTGGCTAAAGGTGACATTCCTCAACGATCTTTATGAGAAACTGAATGCTTTAAATTTGAGTTTGCAAGAAGCGAATGAAAATATCATTACAATTATAGGCAAGTTGAAATCTTTTGCCGACAAAGAGTAGATTAAGATGTAGAGCTGTAGACAAGAAAAGTTAAAAACTCACAGCTTGATTGCTTTCCAGGCATAAACACTTTGTTAAACAAATTTTAAATCTTATCAGAAGTGCAAAAGACAGTAGAAAATGTCTCTGCATCATTTTCTTATTATTTTTCTTCACTTGACTATCAAAGTATGAGTGGGTTATCAATCCTTTTGCAAAATACCACAATACAAACCTGACATTAACAGAAGAAAATTTGATAAATTTAAGAAATAACCCTATGCACAAAGTTTCATATTCTGAGCTAGAATTGTCAGCATTTTGGATTTCGCTCTGGAGTCAATATCCTCAATTAGCTACTACAGCCATGAAATCCTTTTTGCCATTTATATTGTCATATCTTTGCAAATTAGATTCCTCAGCTCTCATGGAAATCAGATCCAAAAAATGAGAATGATTATAGGTGGTAAATGAGGAGTTATGTATATGTTAAATTTAGAGCCATGTCTTGATATAATTATTTCTCAAAATCATTCGCATCTTTCTCATTAATAAAATTATTATTTATATAACTTATTTATGTAATTTCAATAAAACAATATTGTTATCTATATTAATATTTTGATTCATATTAATAAAATAATTTTTTTGGATTTTTATTTTGGGTGCTGCAAAACAAATTCTCCTTCGTCAGTGTGCTGTGAAGTAAAAAAGTTTGGCAGACACTACTCTAAATGGATTACTTGCTATCTAATTTATGATTAATTTTATGCTAAATCTTTGTTTTTCATATACAATATTACAAAAAAAAAAATTGTGATTGATATTTATAAAAATGATTTTATTTTAAACAAATTACAAAAGCAATACTTATTATGTACAAAAACAATATGTATAAGTATTGAACTCATAACTTTGATTTATATGCAGCATAAAATTTATAACACTTAAATAATGTGTCATATCTGTTTATTTCTTCACCTTCAGGCTTTTCCTGTTTTGAAATATAAAAAAACATTTATGGGAAGAAGTTTCTTCAATGATGAAAAGATATTGCTGCTCTAGAAGTTTTGCCTCCAAATCTGCCATATATTGGTGGCCCTATAGCAGGTGTCATGGCAGAATTGGTGATCAGATATAAAGAGAAATGAGTTTTAGACCAGTTTATATCAAACATGAAGTTATATGTAAGATATGTTGATGATCTCTGTGTAATATGGAGGAATGAATAGCAGATAGAATATCTTACTCAAGCCCTAACTGATAATACTCTGGGACTGAAGTTAAAATTGGAGCAAATTATGATGCAAAGTTTTCATTGCCTAAATGTAGAAATGCATATTCAATGAGATGAATATTTTATGAATATCTATAGGAAGTCTATCTCATTTCCTATCATTATACTTGTGTGGTCTGAGGAGCCAATGAATTATAAAATTATATCTTTCTGATCCCTCTTTAAAATACTTTATATTCATTGTACTATATAAGAAAATAAATATAAAGAGTTAAATAAGATCCTAGAACAAGATTATAGTCATGGTTATACCTACAGCATTATGTATGATATTTATAAAGATTGCAAAATTGTTAATTTCAACAAACTATTGATACCTAACAGAATGATTCTGCAATGATTCCTGAGTCCACTTGGCAAGGATTTTTATCAGAAAATAATTTTCTGGTAAATTATTATTCTAAAACTATAAGTAACAACCAATCAGAATTTTATGGTTATTAAAGAAAATTGCAAACGTGTAAGAATCAAAACATAAATATGTTATTCTATTTCTAGTTAAGTATACTAACAAACAAATAAATAATAAAAAAAAGAGTATTAAACCAAATATTTCAAGCCAAATTAACCCCTAGCATAATAAGTCCAAATTAAACTGTAATTTTAATGATTAGTTTTTAAATCAAAGCTATGGTGCCACCATCTGTTGAGATTTGCCATAAGGGCTCCTGGCTATGTAGATAGCCCATCTGGGGTGCTAGCATTGGTCTTATCACGATAAGTTTCCAAAAAATTATCATTACATAAGCTTCCCGAAATGGAATTTTGCTGGATGCTGCCATAGTCTAATTGGTAAGGAATTGAGGCGCTATCCCAAATTATTTTAAAAATTATAGTCTAATTATTAATTACTAGATGATGCTATTTTAATGCTTAATTAATTTTTAAATTTGAACTAACTCAACAGATGCTGGCACCATATCCTTGATTTAAAAACTAATCATTAAAATTAGTTTAATTCAGAATTATTAGGCTAGGGGGATAATTTGGCTTGAAATATTTGGTTTAATCTTATTCTCCTAATTAGTTTCAATTAGAGTTTAATAAAAAATAGTTTTTTAATTCCACATAAAACACTTATAATAAAGCTTCTTAATACTTTTGTAACAATAATAAAGCACAAACAAGTTAATAAAATAACTTGTTTAATTATCAACCAAATAGCAAAAGAACTTAGTAGTTTGGTCTATTGTGCACAAATAAACTAATGTTGGTCGCAGTGCTTGGGCTGAAACAGGCCCCTCCCTATGCTACTGCTAGTAGTTTATTTAATTTAAACTTCCATTCATGTTACAAGAAAATACTCAACTGGTTGATTTACAATTTTACTAGAATCTCAAAGGTTATAACATCACTTCAAATCTAACTCACATCAAACTCAGTTAAGATCAAACACTCCGTATAAGTGACTTATGGTAGTGGTAGGCTCATATTCAAGCTCATTTAAATAAATCTATCAGACAATTTCTATTTTTTCTACTTGCAGAATATTACCAACAATTATGTAATTTATCTTTACAATTACAATATTTAACATTATATATATAATGTTTTACAATTCCATTGAAAAGAGACAATTTTTAACTTGATTACAAGATCTCTATCTGGCAGTGATGTCACTCCAGAGATTGGATGATGTCATGACATGTATTGTCGAAGGTGAAACCAGTGCATTTCTTATTGCCATTTTTGAAAAATTGATTGGGGGTGTAAGTATCTTTATTCTTAACTAAATAAAATACTCAATTAATAAATATAATAGAAAATAGGTAAATATAAAGAAAAGGTTTGGATTTGATTCCTTCATGAGATGTTCTGAATAACATATGTAACAGACAATCTGTAGATAGCCCAGGAACCAGTAATTAAGTCCAAGTACAGAGAGATGTGTGAAGAGGTTAACTCTGACCTATGTTCTTTTATTGTTTATCATTATTTTCAATATTATTTAATGTATTATATTTTTGTTTAAGAGTTAACTTATTTCCACATCCTCCGACTCAGTAGTTAGCAATCACATGTTACGGAATGGACAACCATCTTCCGAATGAACTTTCCAAACTAGTGACGTCATCTAATCTGAATAAGTTCTACCATTGAGCTGATATGAGAAGACAAGATTTTTGGGAGAAGGAAATGTTAGAATTAATTAAAGATACAAATGTCACAGAAGGAATGAAAAAAGACCACGATTACTATTATTTTATGTCACTTTCAGAATGTTTTCATGAAATTCCATCTAAAAGAAAGAGAAATACAATACTATTTCAATACAACTTAAAACTACTTTTAAATATTATAAATAACAGCACTATACGCAGTTAGACATAGTAGAAATTTATTTACTACTATTACATGCTATTGTTTTCAGTGACATGGCACCATCATCAGGCATTCTAACAACCGTTAATTCATTCCAATTATAGTTAAATAAAAAATTTTTTGTTTAACTATAATTGGAATGAATTAACGGTTGTTAGAATGCCTGATGATGGTGCCATGTCACTGAAAACGATAGCATGTAATAATAATAGAAATTTATTTACTACGTCTAACTGCGTATAGTGCTGTTATTTATAACATTTAAGAGAAATACAATAAGACGTCACATTGAAAATGCTTTTGTTGAAGAAGAATTTTCATAAATACCGGGTCTTTCTGAGCACTCGTGCCAGCCGTTTTTCTCGTAACTGGGACACCACAGGGCGTCGGGGTGGAAAATTTGACTACCAATAGGCACCCGAACTAATCATCGGCGTTGGTTTCATTTCCCTAGACCGAACGGAAGTAGGTGAAACTGGGGGCAAGTTTGAAAACCCCAATGGCGACATGGGCCTTGTTGGGCATATTTGGATAGAGCTTTGAAAAACAAACAATTTTGACTTAGGTTTTATTCTCATAACAGTTACAGGTTTCAAGAAAATCAAGCTTCAATATCTGGATGTCGGCGATATGTTATTTGTGCTCAAAGTGCCTGCCGCCTTCGTGCAAACATTGCCGGCACCGTGTTTTAACATGGTCTGTAGTTCTTCGACCCTCCTCAGACCTCACAGACTGGCAGGCATCCCGGTATTCTCTGCATCATGTTGCCAAAAAATGGGGACGAATCAACGACATTGTTTACCTGCAGTGTCCAACAACAAGAGACGACATGATGCAGAGAATAAGGGATGCCTGCCGGTCTGTGAGCTCTGAGGAGGTTTGAAGAACTATAGACCATGTTAAAACGCAGTGCCGACAATGTTTGCACGAAGGCGACAGGCACTTTGAGCACAAATAACATATCGCCGACATCCAGATATTGAAGCTTGATTTTCTTGAAACCTGTAACTGTTATGAGAATAAAACCTAAGTCAAAATTGTTTGTTTTTCAAAGCTCTATCCAAATATGCCCAACAAGGCCCATGTCGCCATTGGGGTTTTCAAACTTGCCCCCAGTTTCACCTACTTCCGGTCGGTCTAGGGAAATGAAACCAACGCCGATGATTAGTTCGGGTGCCTATTGGTAGTCAAATTTTCCACCCCGACGCCCTGCGGTGTCCCAGTAACGAGAAAAACGGCTGGCGCACGGGTGCTCAGAAAGACCCGGTATATACATGCTTTAATTTGTTTTATGATTTTATAAATAAATATATCATTAACTAGAAAAAAAAAGTGTGAAGAGGTTAACTCTGATCTAGCCTGTTTATTATTTATCATTATTTTCAATATTATTTATCGTATTATATTTTTGTTTAAGAGTTAACCTCTTCACAGATGAACATCATATGACTATAATCTGTGATCTGGATATAGATAGGTTAGGAGAATTGCTAAACAAATAGGAAAGATATTTTATGATTATATCAATCTGCCAGCATGTTCAAAATAATATCTTCTTTCTAGATGGTTATTTGCTATATCAACAAGCAAATGATTCCTTCTAGTGTTACAGTGAATGATAAAGATCAGAACTAATCAAAGATAATCTTCTATTAAGTGATTTTAAAGGAGTCAGAAAGATTAAACACAAAAATATATGTTTAATATCAGGAGTAAAAACAAAGCTGATTTGTCTTTGTTTTTACTTTTGATACACCTACTAAATAAATCAGAAATGTTGCTTATAAATTTAATTGGATGTAAAAATTGATTATTGTACTCTATAAATAGTTTAAATATTTTAGCTTATTTAAAGTCAGTAAAATAGATGTTAAAGGTTCTGATTATGTTCCTCTTTTTTTCTATTTGAATTTTAACTAAAAAAAATTTATTTACGAAATCATGAACTTTTGATTTATTTTTTATAAAATCACAATCATCAGTAAAATTTTATGAAGGGTTCTGATTATGTTCCTCTTTTTTTCCATTTGAATTTTAACTAAAAAAAATTTATTTACAAAATCATGAACTTTTGATTTATTTTTTATAAAATCACAATCATCAGTAAAATTTTATGAAAGAATTTATGAAAAAAATTAGCAGTAATCAATAGAGAAATTCCTCTGTAATTTGAGTGCTTGGTAAATTTTCCTTTTATGTATTGAAACAATAATGATCTTCCCTATTCTATTGTTATGATTTTTTTCCTTCTTATATCTCCAATCAGATTGTACAGAATTTCCTAATTAAAATCAATAATATAAAGAAATAGCATAAATGAAATTGTTTATGCTAAGTTAACATACAAATAATAAAGAACAAACATTTATTATTGAGTTTTAATGTATATTATAGCAATGTTTCTGAAAATGGTGATCCATTGACTGGTACCAATCTACAAACCATTGATTGCTGGTCACAGTGAGTTGCAGTGTTTTCAGAAGCATAACATTAGTATGCTACAATTCATAGTTGCTAATCAAAGACTATTCAATAATATGCATATATGATATTTAACCTTAGTAATATCTAAATTTTATTTCTTGAGAAAAGTTGAAAAATCTTATATCAGTCTGTGGAGAACTAGAAAAAAATTACTAGTTCATGGAATACTTGAAAATAAATTGCCAATCTGTTATATTAAATAATTTGAGAACACTATTATAATGCAGCACATTAGTTCACAAAAGATGTTAGAAATGATCTTATCTGTCTTGATTAATGCAAAATTGGATTCTTTTCATTCTCTTGTGTACAATGTGCTCTAATTCATGGATAAATATATGACTGTATTGCTAGAATTGAGATTCATTTATTAATACATAAATTTCACTTCTAGCAATACACCATATATCCCATTGAAACCATTATTACCAATAAATATTTTCCTATTTGGTCCTTCAATTTAGCAATACAGATCAGTGGTTATTTTATATTGAATTAATTTCTGTAAAGAGATTAACTGACTATAGGATGCACTTTCACTTCAAAAATTACTATATATTTTGGAATCATTTATTTGCACTTTACATGTTAGGAGGAGTCTGTAACACATTGATGATGAGATGAATGCAGACTTAGGTCACCACCACAGACCAGCATTTTACTGTTTCCTGATGTTTTTGTTGTTTCACATAAACCAGTCTGGATTTTGTGTTGATAAGGAATTTTTTTTTTTATAAAATTCTGAATGATTTATGTCATATAATGAAATAGAAATGACTTATTTTATATTCCATAGATTTGTAATTAGTTATTAAAAAAGTGATAATTGGCATTTATATGATAGATTACCAGCAAAATGTGAAGAATTCACTAATTACAAATCTATGGAATATAAAATAAGTCATTTCTATTAAAAAAGTGATAATTGGCATTTATATGATAGATTACCAGCAAAATGTGAAGAATTCTATATTTTAAAAATATTTAATGATTATTTATAATTATAATATAATCATTTTTACTCAGAACACACTAAATTGTGAATGATAAATAAATATTAATTTTTTATTATGTAGGATTTAGTAAGCATTGCTCATGCATTTCATGATATTGCAAGTTTGCTATTTATTAGAAAAAAAATTTATAAAAAATCAAATTTTTCATACTAGAGGGCAAATCTTTCATTAAATTTATAGTATAGACATCAGCACAATAAGTACAGATAAATCAATGTTAAAATTATATGGTAAACATTTATATGATATATGGATTTGGATGGCAAATATAATTTATCCTCATAACATATGAAAGTGGGATTCAATGTGTTAAATTAATAGTGCAATGAATGATTAATATCTTTGATTATTGGCTTAAATGAACAAGAGTGCTACCCTAACACACCTGCAATATGCACTTGCTGTGGCTTCAGGAACACTGGTATCTGCATCCATTGTATACAAAAGTCCTCACAAAGGATATTTGAATTTTTGGAGTTTTTCACTAAGTGATCAGCAATCTCCATGCTCCTTCATCCCATCACAGGAGGGAACATTTGAAATAGAAAGACATCATGTCAATTGGACTGAAACCCAATAGAAGTTCATATTCTACATATGAGTCCAAATTAATAATATGGCTCCAAGTGTACTCTGATCTGGAGAGAATCAGGAACATGCTATTTTCCCTCTAACATTAGAGAAAAAGACACTTATAGTGAATGTAGCCTGATGGTTTGGAGTGACATTTCATTAGGTGGCTGCATGGACCTGTACTCTTCTTAGAGGAAACACGAATACCAGAAAGTATAGAGATGAAGTCTTAAATTACATTTTTTATCTGTATGCAGGCAGATTGGAAATTCCTTCTTCACTCGGAGATTCATTTATCCTTCAGGACAATAATGCTTGGCCACACCAAGCCAGACCAGTACAGCAATATCTTCAAGATCAAAATATTGTTCATATGGACTTGTAGCCAGATCTCCTGATCTTAATCTTATTGAGCAGATCTGGGACACTAGGGAAGGGGTATCCAAAGTGATCATTATTGACTCCCAGACATCAATAATAGAATCTATGGAATTGACTAAATGACTCATATTCATACATTTGAAGCTACTTCCAGAAACAGAAAAAATAAAGATTTTAATATAAAAATATATATAGTCTATGTTACTAAATTTGGTCATTTTTTGAATGATCCAAAAATTTTTTTTTTATATTTAATTACAGGTGTCCCTCGCTTTGTGATTAATTGGTTCCATGAAATAATTGCGTAGCATGAAATAGTGTAAAGTGAGTTGAATTTATCATGGGTGAGATAGAGATAAGGTTTTCTTCAGAAGAATAAAAAATGTGAGCAAAAGAAATTTTAATGAGTGAATGTATTTAATTAAAACAATTTCATAAACACCAGAAACACTACATACAGGTACTTCTGACAGTCTTCAATCCAATGACGAATGGACTGGGTCTGGTGAGTCTGAATCATCACTTTCTTGCTCTCTTGAAGTCCCTGGGATCATAAGTGATGATCTTCAACTTTTTTTGATGAAACAGTCGAGACTCAGCTGATGGACAGCATTCGTCCTCTCTCTATAAAACTCTTTGTAGCAAGCCAAAGAATTCTGAATTTCTCTCGCAAGTATGGTACTTACAGTCTCATTAGGATCATTTTTTCAATTATTCTGATGGCCCTCTCAATGTGTTTAAAAAATTCAATCATTTGTTTTGTTGTAAGTTATTTGATGGGCTCAGCAACAAAGGGCTCCTAATTTCTGGAAATGGAAAACAATTTTTTTTTTCCATTTTAAAGAAAACAGTTCTTCATTGGTGAGCTCTGATAAGTAGGAATTGAGCAATGCATCCATATTTCTCTCATCTACATGAGACAATTTTTAAACGAATATTTTTTTAATTTTAAAAAGTCAATTTACTTTTTAAAATCACATTATAACGAAAATGCCTAAAGTGAGATCACGTATAACGAGGGATACATGTATCTAATATTGTTCCCTAGAAATATCATTACAATATATTGTTTCTATTATATTGTTATAATATGATATATATTGAGAATATATTAATTTATTTTTAGAGGAATTAAAAAAAAGGAAAGCAATTCAGAAAAAGGCTTCATAAACAGACAATTTTTAGTTTTAAATGATATGTAAAATATATTGAATCAGACCCCCATTTAGAGCTTCATTAAATGTTTTCCACATTTTTCAATAAATAAAATATGTCCAAATGAAAGGTAATAGACATTGCAGTTCAGATGCAGAAAATCAGATTTAAAAATAATCTCCATAGACTAGAGGGCAATTAATCCCACTGATTAAGGAGGAGTTGGATTCCCTGTTCACAGAATTCTTTTGTCTGGAATCACAATCATTGCATCACAGCATAACTTGACTTCATTGTACAACTGAAAACTTGTCTTTCAGCTGTTTTTTCAATAGACTAAAATGGAAGTTGCATGGCAATAAATTAGAATTGTATGCAGGATATTCCAGAAACTTATGAAACAAAGACTTCATTTCATTTGATATATGTGGGTGGGCATTGTCATGCAGAAGCACTACTTCATTGCTCAACAATTCTGTCACTTATTTTTGATGATGACTTGGAAACATTGCAAGATTGTACACAACAATCAATTGTAACAAACTCATCTACAAGTGAGCTTGTAATGATTACAACATTTGCTTGACCCAGGAATCCATCGACCTCCAACCTTTCATGACCATCTTTAAAAACAAGACTTTTTTTTCCATCGTTTGTGCACAGTTTGTGTAAACAGTAACCATTCCCACAAACTGCAGACAATTGACAATGAATTTCAACAGGACTGGATCCTTCGGCAATGAGAAAATATATCGTTGCACACTGCTCGTTTTGAAGAACACAAATGTCATTGTTTTCCAACTGGATGGAAAATAAACAATTGATTACACTTTCAAACATTCTGTTTGAATATTGTGTAGTATTACTCTGACATAATGGTATGGCATACATTAATAACTGCCTTCATGCATGCACCAAACAATTTTGCTTCTAGCCTACCATCTTCATATTATTGCACTCATTATGTATTCATTTGGACACACCTTACAAATTAAAATCCTCTTCAATGCAGTTAAACTCAGATACTATCCTTAGAACACAGTATGTTATTGTTATTTTTATTAAATGATTCTTTTATGCTTTGTTGATTCCATTCATTAAGGGATTGCAACTCCAAAAAATTCGGGCACTCCTGCTCTAGGGAGACATGTTCTACCCTCAACCTTCACCTCAAGACCTTGGGAAGTACAATAAGTGCTTTGCAAGGACAATAGTCTTTATTATCAATTGAACTTATAAGCAATATCATAAATAGCATGAAACACCACTGTAGCCTGCATTGCTGCAAAGGATGATATTATTTCATATTGAGACATTTTGGTTATTTCATTTTCATGCACTTTTTAGCTTTGTTCAATATGTTCTAATTTTTATAGAAAATTAAAGAAATATAGTGAATATAAAGCATTTGTGTGTAAGAAATATTTTCACTAAACTTTATAAAAAATAATGTTTGTTCCTTAATTTATGGAAACCAAACAGAAAAATCATATCTCAACAGAGTAGTTCCTTATTTAATTTAAAAAATTTTATGAAAATTCAATTATAACTCTCAAAATCCAGTTTAAGATATCATTGTCATATTATTTTGAATTAAACAACTTTAAATCTATAAATATTTTACTTATTAACCACTGTAGCTGAATTCCAATACATTTTTGCAATTATTCTAATATTTATATTTTTGAATCTTCCAGATCGACCAATCGAAAAATCAGAACAAATTTGCTGTAATGAAGATATAATTGCTGAAAATTGCATTAGAGAAAATGAACAGCAACTATAATAAATATTCTTTTGTTGCTAAAGAAATTTATAAGAATATTTTGAAGTGATGCAAATGATAAATACATAAATTATCTTTTTTATTGTTAAAGATTGTGTGCCAGTGATTGTTAACTTGCATCATCTCTACATCCAAAGATCTGTATATATTAATTGTAAAAAGGGCATTTATGATAATTAGTGCCTTTAATCATGTTTATGATTAAATCATTTTTTTTGAAAATTTATTTTCTGTACACTGGTAAGTTCTTTATATATTACACCTTAACAATATTTTTTTTGAAACTACTTTGTATATAATGATAAAGCATAAATTCTATATATTATCATGATTAATGGTTAAAGCAAAAATTATAGACTACCAATTTTTAAATAAATTAAAAGATTTCAGGAATGTACCTTTTATTTTATACAAAAGAAAAATCAGAATAATTAAATCAAAACAACAGGTAATTTATACTTTCTAATTTTTGCATCTCTGCATGCAGTGTAGAGAAATATGTTGTCTACTGCAATGGCGTATATTGGTTCAAGGTTTGGACCTGTTAGTTGGACCATACTATCACTATTTATGCTATAAAACATGCATGTACCATCACCTGCAATAATAATAATAAATCATCATCGTAAAATATTAAAACATTGCACAAAAATTCTAAATTTCTTACTCCTTCCAGCAAAAAAACCTTGTTGATATGGAAGAATACATAATACAGGTGAGAGAGATTCTTCCCAAATAACTGAAGGTGTACTAAAAAAATATACCACTTAAATAAATTTATGCCATTTTATCCAATTTAATTAAAAACAAAATTTCTACCTTAAATTATGAATGTTTAGAAGATAGATGTAACCATCTTGTGTTCCACAGACAATATATGTTGGAGATATAAATTTGCAACAGTTTACTGCTTTTGAAAATTTATGAGAATTTATCTAAAAATATTAAGAAAATATGAGAGCTTATACATAGCTTCTATTAAAACAGAGGAAACTTAGACATTACCAATTTTCTTGAATGAAGACCAACTGTTTGAAGAAGGCCATCTTCACAACCTAATACCAACAATTTTCCTTCTGTTCCAATTTCACGTTCACCTAAATTACAGAAAATTTTTGTTCAAAATTTTTTGATTTTTCACATTCAATTCCATATTACATTTTCTCACTTGGCTGCCTTTCCGGCTGTCCTAAATCAATATCTACTGATGAAATATCACAACTATTAATCGTGCTCTCAACTCTGGCTATATAATCCAAATGGGCAGCCTGTCCACAGTCCCAGAGAGAAGCTGATCCATCTTTGGATACAGAAACAACATTTCTCCCACGATCAACAATGGCCGTGTCAGTAATTGCTATTTGAATCAAGAAGTAAGAATGAAGATTATAAAAAATTTGATGAAATTAAATTTTTTACAAATTGCAATAATACCAGCTTTGTGTCCTCTGAGAGTAACGGGACATTCTCCTGTTTCCACTGACCAAATTTTCAGCTGCATGTCAGCTCCTCCAGATAATACAACAATTCCAGATGGAAAAAATTTACAATTGTACACATCCCATACATGTCCATTTAAAATCCTCTGCATGGAAAATATGATGCATTATCTCAAAATTCCAAATAATAATTGGAAAATCATGTTCTACTCACCCTGACTTCACCATTTGATGTATCCCACACATGTAGTTTATTGTCTACACTGGAAGAGACTCCTAGACCTCCAAGGGAAACATCTAAACTGATAATCTATTAAATATACACATTATAATATAATATAATTCAAAGCCAACATTATTAAAAATTAAACTTACACTTTTTTTATGTATATCAGAAAAAGCTGTGACTGGTGCTACAAAGAGAGATTCACAAGTTGGATTCTCGTATGACAAACTGAGTGTTTTCTAAAACAAAATTTTATATACTGTCTCACCTTTTCCCTACAAGTATTTTTTGGATAACAGAATTTTAATTAATGATAATTCTATATCTACCTTTGTGATATTAACAACTCTGAAACCCTCAGAAGCTTGAACTTTTGGATTACCTTCTTGAGATATGTCAACATTCACAATGTAACCATGTTTTCCAATTTCTTCTGCAATATATTAATTAATTAATAATAATGATTTTATTAACAACATTATCTCACTGAAAACTTACGAAAAGGTTTGCAAGTGACCCAAACTTGACCACCAGTTGATCTGTAAATAATAATATTTAACTAAATTATTTTGGCTTTAAAAAATCAATTTAAAAATACCTTAATAGAACATCATTTCTTGTAACTATAATTATGGAATACCTGATCCAATCCTTACTAACATGCCTTAATTTTCTTTGAAAAGCTAAAACATGTTTATTACAAATGTAGTTAATGGAAAAACTGAAATCACTTTTATTAAAATTTCTGATGTGAGTAAAATATTTATATTTGCTAGAATTGAAATTATATGTATATATATTTAAGATAAAAATTCCATTTAAATTAATTTATTTTGAAACATTTTTAGTATATGAGGTGTGACAATTAAATAACCGGACTAGTCTTAAAAATTAGCTTTCTTGAAAACATTATATAAATACCTTTTAGTCCCCTTCAACATACTCCCCTTCCCTATCAATACATCGCTGCATATGAGTTTTCCACTGTTCAAATCAGTGCTGCAGGTCATTAGGTGTCACCTTCTTCAGTAAGTCTGCCGTTTTTGCCTTCACCTCTTCTACAGACTGAAAATGTGTTCCCTTCAATGCACTTTTCACTTTTGGAAACAGGTAGAAGTCGTACGGTGGATGCTCAAGCACAGTAATGCGTTTGTCCACCAAGAACTGTTTCACAGAGAGCACATTGTGTGCCGGGGCGTTGTCTTAGTGCAAAATCCATGTGTTGTTGCTCCACAGATCTGGCCTTTTCTTCCTCACTCTTTCTCAGGACCTCAATGTAGTACTGCTGGTTTACCGTTTGGCCTTGAGATACCCATTCAATCATGATGATACCATTAATATCGAAAAAAGAAGAGGTGAAGGCAAAAACGGCAGACTTACTGAAGAAGGTGACACCTAATGACCTGCAGCAGTGCTTTGAACAGTGGAAAACTCGTATGCAGCGATGTATTGATACGGAAGGGGAGTATGTTGAAGGGGACTAAAAGGTATTTGTATAATGTTTTAAATAAAGCTAATTTTTAGACTAGTCCATTTATTTAATTGTCACACCTTGTAGAATAAGCATGCTGATTGAGTTATTACAGGAAAACCTGAGCTAGGTGGTCAACCTGCAAGCTGTGGCCACCTTAATATCCGCCCAAGCATATTGCAGGATTTTTAAACTATGTAAAATGGCCATCTGTGTTCCGTGACCATGGCCAGTGATATTTAATTTCAACACCTTGTGTGCAACATCTACTAGAAGGCCACAAATCATGTTTTGATCAGAAATGCCAGATTGGCTCTAGATCTTCTATCAGCTGAGCATTCTTTCCGTGACCATAGCCAGTGATATTTAATTTCAACACCTTGTGTGCAACATCTACTAGAAGGCCACAAATCATGTTTTGATCAGAAATGCCAGATTGGCTCTAGATCTTCTATCAGCTGAGCATTCTAAAGTGAAAAAAATCCTGAAAACAGACATAAATATAAGGGAAAAAATCACTAATTAAATTAACAATGTGAAACTGTGTCTTAAACTTTGATGTTTAATAAAGAAATTTGTGGCCAACCTGTGTTTGGTGGCCACAATCTCAGCTGCCAAAAGCTGGTCACTTAGCACAGGTTTTCCTATATATGATTATTATATTTCAGGCAAATATTTAATGAAATATTTTTATAAAAAAATTTTTGAATCATTTTATATAATTATAGTATATAAATATTGTTTTTTTTCTGTTTATTCATAAAAGGACCAACAAAGCTTAACATCCCCATTAGAGTCCAGATCTGAAGAAGAAAAACCTGAAGTATCTAAATTATTTTCTGTTTTGCAAATATTAACAGCAGTGTTTGGTTCATTTGCTCATGGAGGCAATGATGTTAGGTATATAAACTATTAGATACTTTTAATAATATAAGACTAACATTTTTTTAAATATAATTTTTTTTTTCAGCAATGCAGTAGGTCCACTTGTAGCGATTTGGATGATTTATGCAGAAGGTGAAGTTCATCAAAAATCATCGACACCTATCCTTATTTTATTGTATGGTGGCATAGGAATTAGTATTGGATTGTGGATATGGGGAAGAAGAGTTATTAAAACTTTAGGAGAAGATTTAACTAAAATAACACCTTCTAGGTAATTTTCTATTAACTGTTTTCATAGGTAAATAATTTCCACAAAAAATGATTTAATATTTATTATATATTAGGAAGAAAATTTTCAATAGCTAATAGCTTTCTTTTTAATTATTTTATCAATTTTTATGAAATTTAACTTGGTTGTCAAGCATATATTAGCTATTGAAAATTTTCTTCCTAATAGCTTTCTTTTTAATTATTTTATCAATTTTTATGAAATTTAACTTGGTTGTCAAGCCATTAAATTGAATTAGAAATAATATCAATTAACTCTGTAGATTCATCCATTTAACCTGTTGCATGCCAAAAAAGAATTTAAAAAATGATATTAACAAGCTAATTACATAATTAAGCCTAATTAATATGCAAAAAATTAAAATGATCATATTGCACTTAATAAATTTTAAAAGATTTCAATGAAAATTATGTGTTTTGTTCTCTTTCTAATAGTTTAAGCATTTTTTTCAGATCTTTTCACTCCATATTTGATAGTAAAAATTTTAAAAGATTTCAATGAAAATTATGTTTTTTGTTCTCTTTCTAATAGTTTAAGCATTTTTTTCAGATCTTTTCACTCCATATTTGAGATTGCCAAAAATACAATTTTTTTGTATGAAAATTTAGCTATCCAATGAAATAGCAGCTGGTCCTCTGAATAAAACTAGCCATGAGTGAAAAAATCGGATCATATTTTCCAAAAACTGATTAAGATATGTCATACAATTACTTCAAAATTTACATAAATTTATTGAAATATTGTAATTTATATTCATTGACATGTTTTTAATTTATAAATTTGAAAACTAAAGTAAATTTTTTATAATTTAAACAAAAATTGTCTGCTATAGTATTTTTTACTTTGCTCTAATTGGTTTATTGTCCCTGTACAACCAATACCATATATAATAAAGTAGGCTTGCAGGAAAGGCTGTAGCCATAAAACAATAAAAGTACATCATCCTTTTTTTTACATTCATATTTTCTAATTTTTTGGCAAAAATACAATGAAAATGGTGTAAAATATAAATAATAATGCATATGCTAATGCAATTAATAAATATTTTTGTATTATCTGTGATATTTTTTAAGATTGCCATTTTATAGTGCATCCAAAAAACATTAATTTTGTTTGAATTATATGTTGATATAATCTTAATACAGAGAAATAATGGGAGAAAAAAGCTAATTGTACAAGAAATTTTCGTGAGTCTTGTAAAATAAAAATTTTAGACCAAAAATTATAGGAACTACCATCATAAATTAGTATTTTCAATAATAAGCATAAATAAACTGGAAAATTGCATCATCATGAATAGGACCCATAAAATTGCACTTTAAAAATTTGCTGGTTTGTCCCTGCCATTTGTGTGATATCATGTTAATAGCCTCTGGTAGCAAATGACCTTGAATGTTATTTCACATCAGCACACAACAGGTTAAAGGTAATGAGCATTCAGTCTTTTGAGGCATTAAGCATTAAAGCAGAAATTAACAAATGATCTTCTGCATTGCTTTTACATCTTTTAGAGGATAATATAATTAATTTATAGAAGTAATAATCTAAATATATTTAAATATTGCCCAGGCAGCACTGGGTATGCCATCTAGTATATAATAATAATAACTTAGTACAGTATTGAGATAGAATTATGTGATTATTTAATAAATTTTTATGACATTTGATATTATCAAAATTATCTTCAATGGCATAACTTATATATGTATATGAATCCCTTAACTTTAATTATTCTAAAATAAAGGATACTTTTGGAAAGTAGGCAATTAATTCTTTCCAGAATTGCTTGTATTTACATACCTTTTCATGAATTATTGTACAGGTAGTCCTCAACTTAGCCAATATGCTATGATGATAAAAAAATATTTTTTTGTTTTATTGAAATTGTAATAAAACAATCACTTACCACTTTGGGAATCCTGGTTGATTTCCAGATGATTTTACACCTTGGATCATTTTATAACCTTAAGGATCCACTTATACCAGGGGTGGGCAAAAGTCAGCCTGTGAAGGCATCTTATACGGCCCGCCGCATAAACTAGAATATATTACAGTTTCAATGCCACATTTGTAAAATTCTAGTCGAAAAGAAAAAATAAAATAAAATGGATACTCTGTAGTGTAAAATAATGGAAACTCTTGCTAGTGTACATGTACACTACCGAGTTACTCTAAATTTTGATGAAATAATTAACCATGAACATAGTAAATTTCATCATTCACATTAAGTTATAAATTTGTTTTTACAAAATAACTTTGTGGGTGCTAATATTTTGTAACATTCTGATGTTATAGGTTGTTAACAATCAATCAGTCCTAATATTTTGTATAACATTCTGATGTAATAGGTTGTTAACAATCAATCAGTTTGATAATTTTCTTTAAAAACATAAGTATTTTATCAGAATTTATTTGTAGGACGAATTATTTTCTAATGTTTCTAATGAAAAAAATAAAAAAAAATGTAACTTGCGGGAATAGAACCCAGGCCGACCGCATGGAAGTTTGCCGCTTAACCACGCTGCCACGACAACTCATTGTTAATTAGTATAACAAACTGGTATACTTTTGTCGCGTCTTTCTTCGAGGTCATTTTTCTCCATAATGGCTAGCCATTGGCCTCTAACCTTTTACTGTGTTTTAGTACTATTCAAGAACTGTTACAGAAATAAATTTCGTTTCATTCCGTTTTCCAGCCCTCAAGTCCTCTCCTTGTAAGAGGAAGAATGAAGATGATAAAGCAGCAAAAAAAGATTCAAAGTTTTGATATTATCTCAGATAAGTTGAAAAATGGTACATGTGTTTCATCACTTGCAAGAGAACAAGCTGTAAACGAATCAAGCATAAGAACACTTTATAAGAGGCATTGAAAAACTCTGCACTCCTTACCACGAAACTCCAAGAGAACAAGCTGTAAACAAATCAAGCATAAGAACACTTTATAAGAGGCATTGAAAAACTCTGCACTCCTTACCACGAAACTTATAAAGAGTTGCGTCAGTCATTGTCCCAAGCAAAAATCACCAGCTTTTTAAAAAAATAATTGTATCATTTACCTACTTAATAAGCAATAATAAAAATCCTTTCAATTAATATTTGTTTCATTTTCCCGTTTTAATTACAATATTTAGGTTTGTTTAGATTATACATACTTTCTTAATTTGAATTATACCTAACACATTTTTTCCATAGAAAATTAACTTTGAGGAACGCGATTTTGCCATGCATGCAATGTATTAATGACGTAATCCCCATGTTCAGCAAGGGTTTACTGTATTTATAGTCTGTATGAAAGAGTTTCTTTCATTTTAACTATTTATTTCAACCACTGAGAAGCAAGTACTTATCAAATAGTTTGTGCCAACAACAAAAGGATTGCAGTAAGTTTAATTTATATAGACTTTCATATTTCAATGCCATTATTTTGGGACATGGTTAATCAAGTCATTGTCAAGGAAGAAAGATTATTTACCATATTCATTAATATTTTAAAAACAAGAAAATTAAATGAAAGATTTTTGTTGTCAATCAAAAAGATTAGAAACATACTATTGAAGTCACCGTATAGACTTTTGTTTATAATAATATATATAAAAATTATATATATTATATATACAGTATTATTATAAAACAAAAGTCAATTGTTTGGTATAGTTGTAAAGAAAGACCAAGAATTTCAAATAATAATGATAATTTTAATAAATCTGTAATTTGTCAACATTTGATAATGAAAGCTCTTCATTAATTAACATAAAATAATTTTGAAAAGAACTGTTCTAATTTAATTTTATCAATCCTTTTTTGGACTTTCATATTTTGCCAAAAAAGTTACCATATCACTTCATGTAAAAATCATACTGTACTTCTTTTCACAGACTGTATTGATAAAATAAGAAATATAAAAAAAATTAAATATACCAGAAAAAAATTTTTTTCTTAAAATTAGAAAATATATAGTTTTAAGAATAAGAGATAGCAATCAGATTGCAGTAAACTATAAACAATGAAAAAATATAGCAAAAAGAAAATTATCTCAATATGACAGAACTATAGTTCGAAGTGGCAGTGTACCGGTTAATTCTTTACAGAACTGATTCTTTCTTAAAAAATTTATTAATCTTTATTCATATTAATCTCTATTCTCTCTCTCTCTCTCTCATTTTTTCATTTCCATTTAATGTACTATTATATATATTCTTCATTTCATTGCTAAAAAATATAAATTTTAAGATGCACTACAAAAATCTTTCTTTTTTAGTTCAATAGTTTTTAAAGAAAACAATATATCAGATTGCATACTTTTATTATACATTGAATTTTTTTGGAAATGGCATAAACTACAGTTGTGGTAAAACTGGTTTTGCTAAGTTATCAATTATGTTAGAAAATGATTAAAATAAGAATTGTGAAAAGTCATATGATCAATTAATTTTTTATATACAAGTAGTCCTCAATTTATGATCACTCATACAGCAGTAATGTAATCAGTAAATTCTATGATTGGTTAACCAATTCAAATAGATTTAAGTCCATGAGCAATAGTTTAATATATAAAAAGCATCCTTTTTGTGTCTGGTTCTTGTATTTTTATGTTTGTTAAGTTTATTGTGATGAAATGGAATGTAATAATAAATATTGGTAGTAGGCAATCCATAAATTTTGGGCATTTTTAACTTCTACCCTTAAGGTTCAAATGGAATCTCATCATAACTTAAGGACCATTTGTATGTTATATTGCTAATTTTTAATAAGAATTCATAGTTATTTAACGTTTTAATATTGATCAGTATCTTTTTAGCATATTGTGTCATAGTCATGATATTGGCATTTATTTATCAATAAAAAAGTTTTAGAATATTTTTTTTTATTAAAAAATAATTACGAGTAAATATTATTTGAATAGTGGCCAGAGTTTAGATGTAATAATTTTGATCGTGGTGTGCAGCCAAGTTCTTATCTGCATTATGGTATGCCAAAAGATGTTATAGATTTAAGCACTGGTGAAGATCATTATAAATTAATTGATCTTTTAAAATTAGTAAGTATAATAATATATTCTTTTTAAATATTTACTTTGATTAATCACTGTAAAATTGATTTCAGCTTTGTACAAAAACGTTATTAAATTATCACACTAACTTATTCATGGGAATCTATAATTTTATCAAGAAAAAGAATTTGAGAAAATAGTAATAATAATTTTAATTGGGATAAAAGGCCTTAATGTCCTTTTATCCAATTGAATTTGCAATGTCGCGGTTTATTACGAGTGTCAATACTAACTAAGCCTAACGGTTAGCGACTCTTCTTAATGTCCTTTTATCCAATTGAATTTAAACTCAATTTCATCCTTTTAGATGGAATGCAGTTTAAAGAATAACAAATGGAACAGCAGGACATTTCAGACTTGATCATAAAATATTTGCTTTGCTTTGCATGATGTTCACAGTGAACTTTGTGCACATGAATTTGAACATGTGAAAAAATGAATCTGACAATAAAATAAATTTAACAAGTCACTTCTACTATACATTTTTCTTCCATCCAATATATTTAAGTGTGCTTTTTTTCTTATCTGTCAGATGGATTAATTATTTTATATTTTTGAATTTATGATTTCAAATATAGTAATTTTATTTTTGACTTTGTGTTTTTGAACTTGTCTGTGTATTTTTTGTTTGAACTAAATTGTTATTTTGAATTCTTAAGACTTTTGATCATGTGTTTTGTTGACTAATTTTGTTATTTAACTGATATTTTTGAAATTGTTTAAATTACATATTTTCTATCTAAGAATGGCAGAAAAGAAAGAAAAAAATGCTTTTTCATCTAAAACGAGAGTTTCTAAATAAACCTAATTTTACTAGCCAAATTATATCCCTTGAAACTTTAACAGTAATTTTAATGATTTGAAAGAATTAATTTATTCTAATTATGAGATGGTTCTGAAATTAGTTTAAATTCTTTCAAATTGTTAAAATTACTGTTAAAGTTTCAAGGGATATAATTTGGCTAGTAAAATTAGGTTTATTTGGAATAAATTCCCATGAGGTTTGTATTATATAAAAGTTTGAGAGTTTCTATTTTCAAAAAATGCATTTGTGTACAAGAATAAGAAAGTTCAAATTCTTTAGTGAGAGACAATCTGTTTTTACTTAAACAATAATGAAAAAAATCCAAATAATACTATATTTTGTATAAATTGCTTTTCCTTTAATTTACATTTTCCCTTGTTTTATACCATTTTCAATTTTATCTCTGAAAAATATGAAATACAGTAACATTATTCTAGTTTGTATTCTGTTTTTTACTTTTGCAGTAGCTTGGCCACTTGCTAAGATTTATAAATTATTTTTCTTTTATTTATTCTAATTATTGGTCTTCATTCTTATTTGTATGATAGTTTAAATAGTTGTTAAAAATATTATAAAATAATTCTTCTACAATAAATGAAGAAATTATGTACACAGAGTTTCCCATAACTCTGGAAACAAAAGAGATTATCTATAGGAGTATATCAATCAAACTTGTTCATAGCTTATGCATCTGATATTATTGAACATATCTCCAGTATTAGTGCACATAAAATGACAGATATATAAACATTATACAGAAGTTTCTCCTAATTTCTACACTTATTGTAATTTTATAAAAGTACCTTGTAAATAGAATTATAAAATTATTGAGTGGTATATTGCTCCTCTGATTTTATTTATATTTTTAATGCATGAGTTTTCAAATTTTAAATTAATACAAATTCATTGAAAAATTGTAGTAATAAAAGTTAAATTTATTATCTATATAAAAATAAATATGTAATAAAAGATTATTATTATTTATATATACAGCTTATATATCACACTTTTGCCTCAACAAATAATATGCCAGTTATATAAATAGTGATGCACAGCACAATTTTAATTGAAAAAACTTAATTTATTAAAGAATTAAAGTACTTTCAGCTTTAATAAATTAAGTTTTTTCACTTAAAATTGTGCTGTGCATCATTATTTATATATTTGAAACTACAAGTGAAATGGGAGAAAATAGTAATTAAATAATATGCCCAAGTTTAGCTAAATATTTACGGACATTCTGCAATAAAATATACTTACTGTTAATATCCCATTCACAGAATTATTTGGCACATTAGTTTTTAGAGGATATCTCACTGTTTTTTTTATATTGGTTTTAGTTTTGCTGATAGCTTGATATATGTATTAAAAATTATTTCACATTTTCTCTTTATATAACAATGCTTTTATTATATTTTTTTTATGTAGGCATAGTGCACACACTATCTACTGAAAAATATATATATATACGTTTTATATTAATTTTATTATTATAGATTTAAATAATACAAAATTTATATATTAAAAATATTGTTATAAGAATTTTAATAATTTTTGTATATTTTTCTGATAATATGATTATATTTTTAGAAAAGAGATTCTCAAGTTAATTATGTTTCATCTGAGGATGAAGATACAGCAACTTTATAATTTTCTATGATGATATAGTTAATTTATAAACATTTCTGTTTTAACTATTTGTATCTATTATATATTAATAAATGTAAATTCATAAACAATATTTTTTTTCTTAATTTTTATCATCTATTGCTGTAGTAAGTCTACATTTTACATGAAAAAAGATTTATAATGTATTCTTAAAGATAGATTAATTGCAAGATCGGAAGAG